>MCFG01000307.1:0-30000 GCA_002104895.1 Anaeromyces robustus
TTTAATAATATTCAATAATTAAACATGCATTCAGGAAAAGATTCAAATGAGCGTTCAAGAAAGCTCAGTATATCATCAGCTACATCAAAAGACATTTCAGAAGAATTATCGTTATGGAATCAAGTATGTACTGATCTCTTAAATTTATATAATTTACATAAAGAAGCAGAAGCTGCTGTTCAGAAAACCAATAAATATCATGAAAAACTAACAGGAAAATCTGATTGTAAATTTTTAATAATAAGATTCATTTTTATTTTTATTAATATTTATATATATTATAATCTTTTTTTTTTTTTTTTCTTCTTAGTTTTTAAGAAATAAAAATGATAATCATTAGATATTTACTTAATAAATAATTATTATAATTGTTTTATATTTTATATAATTTAACAATGAAATAATGATAATAATATCAATAATAATTAAATTTTTTTTAAAAAAAATCAGTTAAATTATGGTGTAATTATAAAAATAGATATATATGTATTAAAAAATAATGAAAGATATTAACATATGAGTTTTTTTTTTATATTTAAATTATATTTCTATTTTGTTTTATTTTTTTTTTAAAAATAATATAAAATATTTGAAAAAATACTAATTAAAATATATTATATATTCATTTTTTTTTTTTTTTTATTATAGTATTAAATCCAAAAGTTGCAAAAAAACTTTTAGAAAGTTATAGTAGAGTAATTGAAAAAGCAACAAAGGAGCAAAGGTATATAAAAATGTTGATATTGTTAAATATATCATTTGAATTAATTTAATTTTATATATTTATAATTATTATTATTACTTTTTGTTAAATTTATGACATTTTAAAATTTTTAACCTTTTTGATATCATTTAATTTAAATATACTATTAAATAAAATTATATTTAATTAATAATTCTTTTGTAATATTTTATATTTTCATAACTGTGAATTAACATTTTATTAAAATGAATTACTAATAGGGAAATTTCAAAAACTAAAGATAATTTAGATATATTAATTGCTCTTCAAAATGCTTCAGAAAATGGTAATATTAACATAAAATTAAATATCTATAATTATTTTATAAATAATGTAATACTTAATAATTTATATAATTATATATATCATTATTAAAGGAATAGAGCATAAAAGAAAAAAGCGTAAGGTCGATAAATACATGTCAAAATCAAAGTAAATTTTTTTTTTTTTTTTTTTTAATAATTTATTACATATAATAATTTAATGAAATTATTTTTAATAAAATATATATTAAATCAAAAATATATATATTAATTGAATAATATTAGATCTCATGATAATAAACAATATAAACCATTATCACCGGGAAATTTGGTAATTATTCTATTTTTGAATATAGCAAATATTATTATTTATAATAATACATATAATATATTAATATGTCTTTTGTATATTAATTTTAGGTGGTTGTAAAACCTCCAGAACAAGATTGGTTATTAGCAACAGTTTTACAATATTTCCCTGATAAAAATAAGTAAATATTTTTATATATAATAATATTAATATAATATAATATAATATTAATATAATATAATATAATATAATATAATATAATATAATATAATATAATATAATATAATATAATGTAATATAATATAGTATAATATAATAAAAATATAAATCACTTTTATAATAAAGTATTGTAAAATTCTATTTATATTTTTTATAAATATTTTACTGACGTGTTTTTTTTTTTTTTCTTGAAGATATGAAGTGGAAGATATTGAAGATGATGAAGATAAGCCAGGAGTAAAAAAGTAAATAATTTATTATATATATGCTTTTTTATTATTATAATTTATTTATACTTTTAATATACAATGTTTTTTTTTAATGAGTATTAATAACTTATATATATATATGTATATATATAGACGTTACATTTTCCCTGTTAAATGCGTTTTAGAGATACCTAGTGATGATAACAAAAAACCTTATTTCCCTATTGGACATGAAGTACTTTCACTATACCCAAATAGTTCTTGTTTCTATAAAGCTACAATAATAAAAACACCAAATGAAGTAAATAAAAATATATAGATATATATATAGAATTGCTTATTATTTAATATTTATTTTAATTAATTTTTTTTTATATCATAAAATTTTTATGTAAATTTTATTTATATGTTTAAGAATAAAAATTCATCAAATGGAAAACCTGCATATATTGTACGGTTTGAAGATGACGATGAAGCAGAACGTGAAGTTCCAGCAAATCGTGTATTAGATATGCCACCAAAAATGAAATTAAAAGAAGACAAATAATAAATAATTATTTATATACTCAGATTAGCTCATTAAATAATAATTTAGTTAAAATATTTAATTTTATTTCATCTTTTTTTTTTTTTTTTACTTTTCGAATTATATATAAAAATGAAATATTAATTATTATTATTATTATTATTATTATTATTTTTACTATTATTTTATCTTTATTATATAGTAATAATAATGAATAATAATAATAAAAAATAACCATAATAAATAATAATAATAAATAATAAATAATAATAAATAATAATAATAATAATAATAATAATAATAATAATAATAATCAATAACCAGTGACAACAATTAACAACAATAATAACAACAGTAATAATAAGCATTTTTAATAACGATTATAATCATATAAATTAATTCATATAAGTTATAATAAAATAAAAAAAAAAAATTTTTATTATTTAATCATAAACTTTTTACATATATTATATACATATATATTTAATAATAGTTGTATAAATTAATTCATTTTGATTGAAAATATATTTTTTTATTTAATTTTAAAACTTCTTTTTTAATATTAATAAAAATATAAATATATACTTTATATAATTTTTATCTATTTAATATCTATAAAGTTTTACCATGAATTTTATATGAATAGATAGTTTTAAATATAAATTTATTTAAAAAGTAATATATATAAAAAAAAAAAAAAAAAAAATTTAAAAAAAAAAAAAAAAAAAAAAAAAAAAAAAGTAATAATATTTAATTAAAAATATTGTTACTTATTTATAATGATGATAAGTATATAAATTAAAATATTTTTAAAACATAATCATAATATGATTAAAAATAAATAAAAATAGTAATAATGAAAGTATCCTGTAAATCATCATTTATTAACTTATTTCATCTTAATTCTACGAGCATGTGATCGTCCAATAACTTGACTTTTATGAGCCATAGACATATGTTTATTACTGGTATTAATCTCACTTGTAACTGATTCAATACTATCAGTAATATGTAAAGAATTAAACGATAAAGATATTTTATTCATAGAACCTTTGGCATCATTTAATTGTTTTATTTTATCTATAAAATTATTTAAAGTTATAATTATATTAATTGTTATACATTATATTTTATATATTAAATTTAAAAAAAAAAAAAAAAAAAAAAAAAAAAAAAAAACATTAAATAAATTAAAAAATAAATAAATAATATGTATTTTATGTATTATTTTTTTAAAGATTACCATTTTGATAAGAATTTGGACTTAAATAACTTCCATAATTAATAGTATTACTTCTATTATCTTTATCTAAATTATTAGTAGATGATAAATCTTCATTATAAATTGTTCCACTATCATTAACATTTGCTTTATAATAATTTTAATAATATATGTATCATAATAATTATTACATTTTTTTTTATTTTTAGTTATTATATTTACATTAAAAGGTTATAAAAATATATATATAGATAGATAAATTTATAATACTTACAATTTTTATTAAAATCTAAATCTAAATTATCAGTAATATTATTTATACTGCCTATACTAGCATGCCTTTTTTTCCTTATTATTTTTCGTGAAATGTTTTTGACAATAGTAGAATCTTTACTTTTTGGAGATTTTACTGAACCACATATACTATAAAGATCTTTGGATTTAAATATAGATAATGAAAATTCTTCAAGGTTTCTAGCTAAATCTTTTTGGATACATTGATTAGTTAAATTGAGTAAATCAGCATTCTTTGATTGACCTAATTTCTAAATAATATTAAATAATAATAATAATAATAATAGTAATAATAATAATAAGAATAAGAATAATAAAATTGTAGTAATATTAATAATATTTATTACATAATATTAATAATACTTTTGGAAATATATATTTTCCTTCTTTTTTATCTTACCTGGAATATTTTATCAATTCTACATAATTTAAAACATTTAATTATTGCTAAACGATTTTGAGCTGTCTGTTCTGGAACATTTTCCAAAATACTTGTTATTAAATTTAGATTTGTACACTGAGTAATAAAAAAAAAATAAATGTAAAAATAAAAAACATAAAAAAAAACAGGTTCATTTTCAGTATACAATTGAATAATATAATAACTTTTAATAATTATTAATAATCATTATTATGAAATAAATCAATAAGGAAAAAAAAAAAAAGATTTAATACTATATAATTAATGGCTTGCTCTTGATCTACAATTTCTTTTGAGGCAGAAACCATAGGTGCCCAACGATAAGTTTTATTTGCTAAAGTATTAAAAATAATTTTTGATGATAAATTATTTCCTAAAAATAATTGATTATATTCTCTTGCACAATCTTTAAAATCTTTCATCCAAAAAGTGAAAGGACAAAATCTTGGAATGTATGTTGTTGAAGAATTGACCGGTACTTTTTTAATATTATGTTGATTTTTTATACTATATTTCTTTGATTCAAATTCATTATCATTTAATGATGTATAACTATTTAAATTATTAATTGATGAATTACCAATAGTTAATTCACTTAAAACACTATTCATAGTATTTGATGAATTATAATTATTATTAAAATTATTTTCTATATATTTAGAAGAAAGATCGCTTTCAGTATATGAACAATTGTCTATAGAATTATTTTTATCAATATTATTTAAGTTTGGAACAGATAATGCTGTTGAGGAAGTTTTATATAAATTAGTTTCATTATTATTTGAGGAATAAATATTAACTTTTTGATTACGAGGGAATGTTAATAGTGGATTAAATTTTGTTTGAGATGAATATTGATTATATAATTCATTTTGATTTATATCTATAAAAGAGTTTGAATTGGAATATATATCCACAGAAGTGTTTTCTGAATTAGAATTTTGAGTATTCATTTTTATATGAGAACTTGAAAAATCTTTATTAAGATCCTGATATTGAGAATAACCTTGTAATTGGTATTCTTCTTGTAATAATGAAAAAGCTAAATGGTAAGAAAAATCTTCTGTAAATAAATCAGAAAATGTCAATTCAAAAGAATTACTTGTATTAGAATTATTATTAATAGAACCAGAAGTATTTTCCATTTTATTATTATTATTATTTTTATTATTATTATTTTCATTTCCATTTCGTAAAGATTTTGCCTTTTGTGAAAGATTTAAGTTTGAAAAAAATGATGGTTGTGTCAAAATACTTTTATGAATATTAGATAATGAAGAAAACTTAAATGATTTTAATGTTTTTCCTTTTAATGTTTTTCTTGAACTACTTTTACTATGTGAAATTTGTTTTATTTTTTCTTTCGATAATGCAAGTCTATTATTTATATCTTCAATATAAAGATTCTTATCTCCATTGCCTAAAGATACCCAATGTAATGAATCAATTACCATATTCCAACCTATAGGCGTTTCAATTTTTGTTAAATATGAAAGCATATCAAATATTAATGTTCTGTTAGTTAATGGTAATACTGAAGAAGAAGATAAAAATAAGGATTGTACTGAAGTATCATAATTTATATCTTTTTTTAAATGAACTAATTGATGATAAAATAATGAAAGAGTTAATAATAGTAATGGAGTTGGATCTGAATAAAGTGTTTCCAAACCGATCTTTATTTATTTATTTATTTATTTATATATTTATTTATTTATTTATTATCATTATTAATGTTGTTGTTATTTTGTTATTATTATTATTAACATTTAATTTTTAATATTTATCAGTATAATTAATAATATAGTATTTATTATTAGATATATGATAGTATATATTTTTTTATTAAATTATAAATGTAATGTTAATATTTATAGTTATTACAATTATTTTAAATAGTATATATAATATATATTATTAAATATAATTAATTACTCTGCTGTGAAAAAGACCCCTTATACATCTTATTAAATTTTCATGAATTATCCAATCTTTATTAGTTCTAATTAAATTAAAATTTAATTATTTAAAATTATTTTCTTATTAATATATTAATATCTAATTTATATATTCAATTATATTTTTATGGAATAATATAAATATAGTTTTTAAAGTTCATTAATGTAATTAATAAAAATTATAATTTTTTATTACTTTGAATCTTTCATAACATTTTCAAATATAATTCTATTAAGGTAGTAGTAACCTCCATACTTAATGAAATTTGTCAACCAACTTTATATAAAAAAATTTTTTTTTTTTTTTTTTTTGAAAAAAGCATTAATATTTTTTTAAAAATTAATAATTGTCATATAATGTTTAATTAATAATGTCAGTGTAAATTGATTTTTAATATTGCTAAAAAATAATTCAAACTTTAAATTATATAATTATATATTTTATATTAATACCTTGAAGAATCATCTGAAATCATGAATCTTAATTTGGTTAACATTTTAACATTTATACTTTTTTTCTTTAATAAACTTATAAAATGCTTCGGTGAGTTATCATTTGAATTTGGATCAATATTTGGATTTAAACATTCATTATTTATTTTATTCTTTTCAATTATATTACATGATAATTCATATATATTAAAAGTCAGCATATATGATGAAAAAAATTTTTTTTTCTTTTAATTTTATAATAATACAATAATTATATGTAAATGAAAATTTAATCATACTTTTTGCAATTTAAATATTTCCCATTTTTTTTCTAATGATAAATTTGATAAAGTTTCTCTTCCCTCTGTAGTAAGACCAAGATCATCCTATATATTATTATTAATAAACAATGGTATTTTTAAATTATTAATATATAAATGTATGGAAAAAAAAATCTTAAATAACAAATTTATTTGTATTTGCATACCATCATTTTATCAAATTTTTTAAGTATATAGCTTTTATTAATAAATAATTCATTAAATTCTTCATTATCATTATTACTATTAACTTCATTTCTTGGTGTTGGTTTTACTTTTTCGTTTTTTAATTCTTCAGATTGATTACTTTGATTTTCAAATTCATTATCACTTTCATTTACTTCATTAGGTTCATAATTTTTATTATCATCTATATCCTCATTTTCATCATCTACATCATTTTCGATGCTATTATCACTTTTATAAGCATGTATTATATTTCTTTTATAATTGTAATTATTATTGTTATTTTTTGAAAGTTCTGAATTTGAATTATCATTACTTTTATTATTATTATTATTATTATTATTATTATTATAGTAAATCTTATTATTAATTCTGATATTGTTTCGACTATTTCCACGACTAATAACTTTTCGATAATTTTTTAAAGAATCAAAAGCAACAAATGAATTATTAAAGGAACTTTTATTTATTTCATTATCATAATCTTCTAACTCTTCTGAATCATCATCTTCAACGTCATATTTAGTTGTATCTTTAACTTTTAAATAATTAATATTAGGTTCTTTTCTATATATTTGATGTGTTTGCTGATTAGGTTTCAAATTCGTATTGGGATTTTCATTTCTATTATTTTCATTAAATAACATTTTTGTGGTTATTTAGTTAATAATAATTTTAAATTTTAAAATTATTAATTATTTATATTTTTTATAAAAAATATAAATATTTATTTTTCTCGCTTTTTTGTTGTTATATTTTATATGTATATATGTTAGATTTTTCTTATAATATTATTAATTTTATATTTTATAGTTTTTTTTTTTTTTTTCGGAATGTTTTTATCGTTAGGTAGTTATTATATTTTCAATGTTATCAGAAAATCATATTTTAATTTTCCATTAATATTAATAAATATATTAAAGAGGTTTTTTTTTCATAACATTAATTTCTTGACAGTTTTTTTTTTTTAGCTTTAAAAAAAATTTATATAAAAGAAAAAAAATTTATTATAATTAAATTTAATTATTAAATGTAACAAAAGTAAAAATAATATAAAAATCTATATAATAATTGTATAATTTATTATAATTTGAAATTAATGATAAAATTTAAATTTATATAAATTACATAATAATTACTAAAAAAAGTTTTAATTAAATAATGTATCTGTAAGATATAAAAATATTCAATAATTTCAACAATAAAATTATATAATTATTACTAATTAATAATTAACAATTAGTTATGTTTTTAAATAATAATAAATTTTTTTATAATAAATAAATAAATAAATTAATAAATAAATAAATAAATAAATAAATAAATAAATATAAATATATAATATATATAAATAAATAAATAATATATAAATAAATAAATAACTAAATAAATAAATAAATAAATAAATAACTAAATTAATAAATAAATAAATAAATAAATAAATAAATAAATAAATAAATAAATAAATAAATAAATAAATAAATACATATATTCATATACAATTTTTTTAAATAAAAAATGACAAACAACCAAACTTTTAGATTTAGAAACTTAATAACTTTTCTTTTTAATTTATTATTGATTTAATATATTTATATATTTTTATTTTTTTTTTTTTTATTTATTATTAATTATTTATTTTATTGCTTTTTTTCTTTTTTTTTTTTTTTTCTTTTTTTATATTTATTTGTTTATAAAGCATTCTGTAAAAAAAAAAAATACAACATAAATGTATACTTTTTACAATATACATTTAAAAACTTTATTTTCGTTATTTTATTAACATTTTATTATTATTATTATTTTTTTTATTTTTTTATTTTTTATTTTTTTATTTTTTATTTTTTTTATTTTTTATTTTTTATTTTTATTTATTATTATTATGATTATGATTATTATTATTTTTTATATATAATTTTTATTACTTTTTTTTTTATTTTTTTTTTAAAAAAAAGAAATTTGCATTATGTTTTAGTATATTGCTTATATATAAGATATATTATGAATAAAATTTCTTATTTATTTATTTATTTATTACTTTTTTTTTTTTTTATATGTTGCATTGTGTTTATTAGCATATAGTTTAATTTAATTGAGCAGCCTATTTTATTAATTATTATTTAAGTTAAAACATTATTTATATATATTCATATAAAAAGAAAAAAAAATTAGTTAAAGAGTTAAAAATTATTTGATTAACGATTTAATTATTTATATAATATTAATTTTTCATACCTTGTCATATAATGACTCGACAACATTGCTCATACTTTTTATGGTTTCAAGAGCAGTTTCATATGTTTTCTTTATTTAATAAATATATTTAATTAATAAATTAATAAATAATTAATTCTATTTAAATTTCATAATAAATTATATAAATTTATATATTTATAATAATATTTATAAATTTACATCAATTGGTTGATCTTCAAATACTATTAAGCAGCCAGCTCCTTGATCAAGAATACCACTGAAGACTTTATCAAGAATCATTTGTGATAATCTTTTTTTTTTTTTTTTTCAAATAGTTAAATAATTATAAATATATATATATAATATTATTAATAGCATATTTTTTTAAAAAAAATATGTATGCTGTGATTATATTTCCTTTTATATGCATATAAAAATATATATATATTTTTTATTTACTTTGATTCAACTTGTGCAGCTGGAAGATCAATTAACTTAGCGACATGTTCAATTTCAACACATGAAAATGGTTCAATAATTTTTGATAAATTTTGTTCTAAAAGAGTATCATATAAGGTTCCTAAGTGAGAACGAATAATTATATCATTACCAAGTTCTGAAATTTAATATTAATAATAAAGCATATATTATTTGAATTATTATTATTATTATATTTATTGTTTTAATATTGCATATATATTTTAATTTTTTTTTTTTTTTATTTTAATAAAAATAATATATATATAATGTAAAAATAATAATAATAATAATAATAATAATAATAATAATAATAATAATAATAATAATAATAATAATAATAATAATAATAATAATAATAATAATAATAATAATAATTTTTAGTGTTAATTTTTTTTTTAATTAATACATAAATTTTTATAATTCATATTAATAAATATTAATATATAAAACTAATAAATCATAATTAATATTCATCACTTACCATCTTGGTATGTACTTAAAGCCTTTTCAAATTCTTTTAATGATCTATTTTTATGAGCAGTAGCAATAGCAATCATTGCTTCAATACTTCTACCTTGGTACTTATCAGCAAGTTTTGAACTAGTAATAGTCATAACATCATCAGACTTTAATATATTAGTAATATTTTAACGAATATTAGATATTATACATATATATATATATTAATTATTAGAATTATTATGATACACATTATGTTTAATTTAATATTAAAATATAAATATTTATATGATATGATATTTTATTATTATTTATATTAAACTTACTAAGTTGAGCATAATTTTACAAAGAAGCATATATTTTAAAGCTAAAATAGCTCTTGGATCATCTTGGGAAGAGTAACCTTCTAAAGTTTCATAGAAGTATGAATAACTATATTGTATATAAGATTATATAAAGTTTTATATATTAATTATTATTATTATTATATATTAATATTATTGTAGTTATTCATAAATAATACTCATTAATAATTTAATATTCATATGGATACAATAAATATATATATATAATAATAATATATTTTAAATATTTATTCTTAATAAATTTTATATAGAAACTTACGCAGTTTTATAATCTTTTTCTTCAGCATGTAAAATACCGGATTGTAAATCAAGAGCAGCTTGCATTAATGGTGGACAGTAAATTGCATTAGCAGAAGTTCTAGCAGAGGTTAATGCAGCCTAATATAAATATATTATCAAACATATTAATATATTAATAATATTTAAAATGATTATTTTGTGTTATGATATTATTAATAAAAATAAAAATAAATGAAGTAAAAATAATATATATATAAAAGGGAACATACTCTTGATTTTGGGAAATTACGTAAAGCATGACAAACTCTACTTTCCAAGAGTTGAACTTCCATTAATACATTCTTATCATCAAGACGCTTAAGTTCTTTTAATAATTCATCAATTAATGATAAAGCTTCATGATACATTTTATTATCTAAATATCTTTATAATTTTTTTATTTTAATAAAAAAAATTTTTTAAGAAAAAAAAAAGTCAATATTGAGATAGTATTTAAATATTTTAATAATTTTAATTAATTAAAAAAGAAAGAATATATATATATATAATATTTACAAAGAAATGAGACGAGTTTGTAATGATTGTTTCAAAAATATTCTTTTTTCTGAAATTGCCCAATCAATAGATTCTTTACAAATTTCAACTTGTTGAGGTAAAGTGTTTTCAATTTTAGCAAAGAGATCAATTAAAGTTCTTACTATATAATATAATATATTTATATTTATATTTATATTTATGTTATTATTTTTAATATCTTTGTTTTCTTTCTTATATATATATACTTTTATATATTTATATAATTTTTATAATTATTTACTAATTTTAGCACTCTTAGCCTTTGGAATTGAAATTAAAAAGTTTCTTGAAGATCTAATTAAATCAGCTAATTCATTTGGTTGTCTTCATAATATTTTATAATAACAATATATATAATTTTAATAATAATAACAAAAATAATAATAGAAATTTAATAAAAATTTATAAAAAAATAAAATAAAAATATATAAAGGAATTTAAAATAAATAATAATGATTAAATATTTGAAAACTAACTTTTGTGAACTGTAAATTTCTCCAAGTTTAATAATAGCTATTTCTTTTGCTCTTGCATTTTCTTCCTTAGTTTCTATTGAAATTGAATTATTAATATTATAGATATGAAAATTATTTATATTATAAATAATTATTATTTGATACGTTTTATAAATTAAAAAATATATATATAGGTTAGATTATTATTTTATAATTGATATTATAATAATATTGAAATTATAAATTTAATCTTAATAATTAAATTTTGAAATAAATTTTGTTATAATTTAATATTTTTATTGGATTTTTTCTTTTCTTTTCTTTTATACTATTATGAATTTATATTATTATTATTATTTGAAATTTCAATAATATTATTTTTAAGAATAATATTGAATTATTTATTTATGTATATTTTCTAAAATATTTAATTCATGTATGATTCATTTTAAATGTGATTTATTTTAAATCTTAAATGAATATTTTTTATTTAAAAAAATTATATTATAGATATTAACCATATGTTGATGAAAGAACATTTTTATAGTAGTTGATAGCTTCGTTTGGAGATTCCTTCATAAGTTTTTCTCCTTCTGATAAATCAATAGTCATTTTTTATTAAAATATAAATAAATTATTCTATAAAATAATATATATTATTATATTATAGTATTGTAGAAACATAAAAAATAAGAAATTTTAGTTCATATATATTTTAAAATAATTAAATATAATGAATGAATGATTTAATGAATAATTAAAAATTGATATAATAAATAATTATATATATATTAATATTTTCTAAAAAGATAAAGTTTATAATATAGCATTATTAATGATCTTATATAAATATATTTTTTAAATATATTGAATGATTTTGATTAAATTATATCAGTTATATATTGAAAGATTAAATACTTTTATTATAAAATGATCAAGGTTTTATTTATTTTATCGTTTTATTTTATTTTTACTTTTGTTCTTTATTATTATTATTTTTTTTTTACAGCTTTTTTTCTAATATTTATAAATAATATTTATAAATTTTCTGACACACTTAGAAAATATAAGCAATTGTTTAAATAAAAAAAAAATAAAAAAAAATAATTACAAATTTAATTTTAAAATCGTTTGTAAATGAATGTAATATTAATATTATATATTATATAATATTTTATTATTAAATTTTTTTTAATTAATTTGAATAATAATTAATTAAAAAAAAAATTAAAGTCAACAATAATTAAAATTAATAATCATGTGTATCATGTGAAATATAATAAAAATATTGAAAAAGCACATATATAAATTTTAAATATATTTTAAAATTTTATTTTATATTATAGAATTTTATAATTTTTTTTTTTAAATAGTATATTGAAAAGTTAAGCAAAATTACTTAAATATTATATTTATCTTTTCTTTATATTTAATAAGTCAAAAACAAGTAAACAAACAAACAAACAAAAAGATTACGAAGAAAAAGAAAAAAACGATTTATAAAAGCAGAAATTGATAAATATATATATAAAAGGAATATTTAATCTATTTTTTTTTTTTTTCAATGTATTATTTTAAAAAAAATTAAATTAATACAATGGAAACTTTAGAAAAAGAATTAAATCAAGCAGAAAAATTAAATTTTTCATTTGAAGATTATATAAAAAATGAATTAAATATATCATTAGAAAATAATACAGGTAATATTTAAAAATACATTATTATAATTAATGCATATATATATATATATTAAATTTCATTTAATTTAATTATTAACATATATATATATATATAAAATTTCATTATAATTGAATTATTAATTATTATATTCAAAAAAATTTTTCATATTTAAAAAGTCAATGTTGAAACTTGCAAATATTTCCAAAAAGGACAATGTACAAAAGGAAATAATTGTCAATATAGACATGCTCGACCAGAAAAAACAGTTGTATGTAAGCATTGGCTTCGTGGGTTATGTAAAAAAGGAGATTTATGTGAATTTCTTCACGAATATAATTTAAAAAAAATGCCAGAATGTTGGTTTTATTCAAAATATGGTGAATGTAGTAATCCAGAATGTATGTATTTACATGTAGATCCTGAATCAAAAGTTCGAGAATGTGCTTGGTATGCTCGTGGATTCTGTAAGCACGGTCCAAATTGCAGACATAAACATGTTCGTAAAATTATATGTCAAAATTATATATCAGGCTTTTGTCCCAAAGGCCCAGATTGTAATCATGGACAGTATGTATATTTTTTTTTATTAACATAAATCTATAAAATTTATTTATTTGTTTAACTTGAATTAATTTTTTTTTTCATATTTTTCTTTCTTTTTTATTTTTTTTTTCATATATATATTTTTATAATTTTAATTAGTCCAAAATATGAATTACCGAATCTTAATACCCAATACTTTACACAAGATTCTGATGAAAATGTAATTTATTATATATTCTTTTATATTTATTTTATAAATTTAATATAATTTTTTTATACATATATTTTTATATGATATTAATTATATTTTTATTTTATTATACTATATATTATTTATATTATAAAGAAAAATATTAATCATTCAACTAATAAACATCAATCAGCAAAATTTTAAAATGTTTTTTTAAAATTATTATTAAAACCATAAATTATAATAATGTTAATAAATGATCAGTAATATATTTATTTTTATATTATTTAAATCAATAACAATAGAAAATTAATTTTAAAAATGTTTTTTTTTTTATTTCCAGGAATTAAAATGAATTTCTATATATATATAATACACTTTTATCTATAACTAGTTTATTATTATCACTTATTAATAATCTATTTTCAATATTTTTCCATATAAAATAATATCCATAAAATTATATTTTATTAAATAATTAATAAAAGTAAAAAAATAAATAAAAGTCACATGATATAATATGTAATTTCCATTTTTTTTTTTAATTTTTTTAAATCTCTTAATTTATTAAATAAATTATATTTATTACTATTAGAAAATTTTAATAATAAAAAAATTTTTTATATTTTTATTGTAATTTAAGAAATATCTTATAAATGAAACAATAATTAAATAAAAATTAATTGAATATACATTCTTTATATGATATATGTGATATATGATAATTTAAATTATATTTAATTTATTATTTTTTTGTTCTTTTTTCATATTATTATTATTTTTTTTTTTTTTTTGATTTTTTTGTAAATTTATATTATTTTATTATTTATTTACCAATTATATTATGGTGAATTATGAAAAGGATGAAATCTTTAAATCTCTCGAAGATGGGATTTTCCCTGATTCATTGGAAGAAGTATCTAAATATATTCTATTTTTTTTTAATTATTTTATATTAATACTGTTTTTATTTTAAGCAATAATTTTAATTATATTTTTTTAATTTTTATTTAATATTAATTTAAATGTATTTTTTATGTTTTATATTTAAATATATAAATTTCATGTAATAATGAAATTTATATGAATGCTACAAATTTTAAATTTATTATTAAAGTGTCCAGATATAATACCGTATATTGTTTCTACAGTAATGAATAAATCAGATTTTAATAATATTAGTCCTGAAATTGAAAAGGTTAAAGATTAATACATTTATCATTTTTTCGAAATTTTCAATTTAAAATTTTAACATTTATATTCATATATTTTTTCTTTTCTTTTACTACAAATATAATAGTATGTTGATGCACTATTATCTTTAAAATTTTTAAATTTCAACGAAATATATCAACAAGGAAATATTATATTTAATAACCCAGAATTGGTAAATATGAATTTTTTTAACATAATTTATAATATTTAATTTTTTTTTAACATTAATTTATAATACTGAATAATAAAATATTAATATATCCTATGTAAAATTTTATTATTAATAATAGATATCAAATATAGAAAATGCTGATAATAATAAAAAAAATATAATGTAATAATATATACTTTAATATCAAATATATATTAATAATAATTTTAAAATTTACATTTAAATTTTAAAAATATTTATTAATATTATTATCATTAATGAATATATAATTAATTATTAAAATATAATATAATAATAGCCAATTAATTGTAGAAATATTAAAATTACAAGTGTATGCCAATGATTATGAAAATCAAAATCCTCAACGTGATAATATGAATTCTAGCAGTAGTAATAATGGAAGAAATAGATTTTCACAACAAAAAAATACAGTAAATGTATTAAATACACCTCTAAATTATTTTAAATCGACATTTTTGGATTTAAAATCAATGAAATTAGAAAATCAAATTTTATACTATCAATTAATATATATATTATGTTACAGTCTTGTTAACTTTTTTAAAGTTGAAGTAAATATATTTATCCTACAAAATATAAATTTATAATTATATATTATTTAAAAATTATATATTAATGTGAATACTTTTTTTTTTTTTTTTTTTTTAAATTTTATAAATATAAAATAATATATTATGAAGACAATTATTAATATTTTTTGCTATATAGAAAATGGTATAGAGCTTATAATAAATTACGTTGAAAACACTCCATGGAATTTTTTTAAAGTAATCTTTCTTATAATTAATAATAATTAATAAAAATTAATAATAATGAAAACAAGATAATAAATATAAAACAAGATAAAAAAAAAAGAATAAATAATAAAAATAATGATTAATAATAACAATACTATTATATTATCAATACTTATTATTATTATTTTTTAAATACTATAACAAATTCCAATTTTATCATGATAAAAAAAAAAAAAAAAAAAAAGGTTATAGAGCATTGTTGTATATTGTATAAAATTAAACCAGAGCTACAAGGATCAATAAAGTAAAAATTTAATAATAATTATTATATATAATAAAAATATTAATATTTATTTTTTCTATTAAAAAATATAATATATATTTAAATATTTAAATATATAAATTATGTATTTAACTATTTATTCATTTATTATTTATTTATTTATTAATTTTTTTTTTTTCTTTTTTTTTTTTTTTATAATTAATATATTTATAATAATTTTAATAATAAATGAACAGTCAAATATTGACAGAAATGTATAAATTGGCTCCACATCATTCATTGACAATAAGAAATATTTTAGTAGAAAAAAGAATTTTACCAAATATTATATTAGCTATAACTAAAGATATAATGCATGATGAAGTAAACATCATTATCATTTTAATGTTTATGAATTAAATAATAATAATAATAAATAGTTACATTAAATAATAATTATTTTTCTAAATATATACATATATATATTCAATAAATTATTTATATTCTTAGTTAACATTTATTAATTCAGTACTTGGAAAAAGTTCAAAATGGTTTATACAAGATAAACAAAGTGGTAAATATATAAATTGGATAAGGTCAAGAATGTATCAAGAAGTTTCATTTCAAATGGTAAAAAAAAAATTTTTTTAAAAAAAATAATAAAAATATCAATAACAAAAATAATAATATTTATACAATATTTACATTATAATGATAAAAATTTTTTTAATAATAATTATAATAATAAATTAATAAATTTTAATAATAAAAAATTCGATAGTCTGTTAATTCAGATTCAATCGATATCTATATACCATTCAGAATTATATGTGGTTTAGCAGGGTTAATAAATAAATTTCATTTTAATTCTGATGAACTTAATCTTTATATGGATGTTGTAAGACATTCACATAATCATAGGTAAATAAAATTTATAATAATAAAAAACTAATAATAAATAATAATATATATATGTATAAATAATTTATATATATAATTAAAATATTTAGAATACTCATAATTTATTATTTATTATTTATTATTTATTATTTATTATTTATTATTTATTATTTATATATGTATAGATTAACTCAATTAAGTCTTTGCTTTATGCTTATTTGTTGGGATCAAATTTCATCATATTCAAAAGTAAATATTTACATTATACATATAATAATAAAAAAATTTTATAGTAAATATGTATACATAAGATATATATATAAATATTAAATAATTATTAAATATATATTATATATATATTCAATAAAATAGGAATCATTAGTTGAATTAATGGGAAATTTAATTAGATCTGAATATTCAGAAATGACGTTAATGCTAGGAGTATATTCACATACAAATCAAATGTATGAAATTGTACACCTTGTTAGAAATTTATTAAGAATTGATATTGATATACGTAGGTTTTTTTCTTTTTTTTAAAAATATATATATATATATTTGTTAATATTATAATAATTATTTTATATTTATTATTATAATAATGTTTTTATATATATATCTATTTTCAATATTATAAAAAAAGCCAAAACTTCATTGCCTGGAATGAGATATTTAATTACCCAAACATTAATAAATGAAAGTGAAATTACTAAAAGATCATTATATTTATCAAAAACTAAAAAAGTAGTGTATTATTATTGTTATTATTATTATTATTATATATTTTTTATAAGAACAACTAACAAAATTTTATTAAATTTAAAAAAAAAAATTTTTTTGTTTTTATTTTTTTATTTTTTTATTTTTATTTTTATTTTTTTAATTTTTTATATTGTAGTCTAAAAATGAGAATTTTTCATTTATGATTGTTTATCAACTATTAAGAGGAAAAGTTTTTCAAAAAGGAAATGTTGATATTAAAGATTGGATTACATACCAAATTTTAAATGTATCATTACCTATACATCATTTAATACAACCAATATTAAAAGAATATATTGAAGGGTAAATATATATATATATTTTAAATTATAATTTAAAAGAAGAGGAAAAAAAACTTTTTTCTTTATAAATTAAAACTAATAAATAATAAATAATAAATAATTATATTTAAATAACAATATAAATATATAATTAATTCTATTATTTCAATTATTAGTATATTAACAACACCTTCAATAACAAAAATACCTGATCATCAAGTATATAATCATCTAAAAGATATCGGGGAAATACCACAACCTTCACAAATTGTCTTACTGTTTTATGTTTTAATGTTTAATGAAATGATCCAACAATATCCACATCATTCATTAATTACTGGTATAATATTATATTTATATATATATATATTATATTTATATAGTTTATATAAATAATTATTTTTTTTATATATATTAAATATATTATATATTACAATATAAATATATAAATAAAAAATATAATAATAAATATAATATAAATATATAAATATATAATTATAGAATATGAAACAAAATTTTTAGAAAATATTCCAATAAAATACATATTGCATTATGTTGAAAATAAAAAAGAATTCAGTGCAATATACCCAAGTTTTGTAAAATGCATCGCTTATCAATTCCCACATCTTTATAATACAACAAATAATATTATGGAAGAAGAAATTAAACAAAAGTTATTATTAATTTTATATTATTATTTGATTATCATTACTTCATATATAATATATAATATATAATATATTTAGCATTTTACAAAATAACTTAATCATATTAAAATAATTTTATTTATTATCTTTAAATCTGTATATATATATATATATTATATTATTATAATTCTTATTATTATTATAAAATATTAAAAAATATTCTTTTAGTACCAGTCTAATTTCACCATATTTCAGACAAGTTGATATTATTAAAGAAGAAAATAATAACAATCAAAACAATGACAATATGATTATAGATAATGAGGATATTAAATTTGATCCAGAAAATATAAAAAACAGTTTATTAAATCCAACATCTAATAATAAAATGATTCTTTTAGGTAAAAATTAAAAATTAAAAATAAAATAAAATAAAATAAAATAATATAATATAATATAATATAATATAATATAATATAATATAATATAATTATATATAATTATATATATTTTTATGAATATATCATTAAATAATATTATTATTAATAATTAGCTTTAAGATATATCAATTCCTTAAGAATACATCAAAAAATACCATACTGTGATTGTATATTATCAAGCGTTATTCCAAGAATATTAGATAAAAAGTAAAAAAAAAAAAAAAAAAAAAAAAAAAAAATATATATATATATATATATTATATAAATATTATATACAATACTAACTATAATAACTATTCCAATTTTTTTAAATAAATTATTTATAAATATATATATATATATATATATATATTAAATATTATTTCATAATTATATTATTATTATTATTATTAGTGATGATGATGTTTTAATAGTAAATGAGTTTGTTGAAATTTGGAAATCATTAAATACTGTTATACCCAATAAGTTATGGGTTGCTACATTAAACAACTTCCAAAAAGAGAAAAGGTTAATTAGAATATATATATAATTTTCTTATTACTATTACTATTATTATTCATATTATTAAATTATTATCAATATATATATATATATATTATATCCATATATATTAGAGGAATTGATTATACCTATCAAGACCTTATTGAAAATCCAATGATATTATTTACTTGTGATAAAAGAATTTATCAAAATCCAAAATTATTAGAAATCTTTTTATTGGTAATTAGTTATTTATTTTAACATTATTATTTTAACAAATTTATATATTTTATTTATTACAAATAAAATATATTAATATTATAAATATTATATTGTTATTATCTCAAAATAAAAATAATAAAAATTAATATTTCATAAGACCCTAGAATTTGTAATGGTTGCTTCAAGGCATTATTATAGACATGAATATAATACATATCTAGCAAAAGGAGCTAACACAGTAATTTATTTATTTTTTTTTTTTTAAACTTTTATATTATTACTTTTATTTTTAATTTTAATTTCAGTTTTATTTAATTTTATTAATTTTATATTTTTATTGATAATAATAATAATCTATTATTATTATTATTATTATTATTATTATTATTATTATTATTATTATTATTATTATTATTATTATTAATTATGAAAAAAAGAATATGTTTAGAGATTTGCATTTAAGTACATTATTATATATACAAGAAACTTCTTTATTCCAAACTTTAATTGAAATTAGTCAAATGGAATCAAAACAATTAAATGATGGTAAAATTATTTTATATAATATATATAATATTATTATTTTTTATATATAATACATATGTATTTATATAATATATATTAATTATTTTAATTTAAAATTATTAAATTTCTTTTAAATTATTATTTTATATATATGAAAAAAAAAAAATGTAAAAATAATAAATTTTATAAAATAACAGAAAAACAAAAAGAAAATATATTATCCTTGATTTTTAATTTCATTAATCAACGTTTTATTGAAAACCCAAAATATATTAAATTAATTCATTTCCAAACTTATGATGTTAAAATCATCCCAAATATGGTTAAATATGTTCCTTCTATGCGTAAATTATCACAATATATATATATATTGTATATTTATTTAAATATTATATTTTTTTTATTAAATGATTTTTCTTAACTTTTTTTTTTTCTTTAATTTTATATATATATTATAATAGATGTATGTTTTGATTTCATTCCAGAATTATTATCATTAAAAAATATTGAAAGTCAAATTTTTGGTATACATTTATCTGGTTTTGTTTTTATGAAATATCCTGTAGCAAGAAGGTAATATTAAATTTTATTAACTATTTTAATATTAAAAAATTTATATAATAATAATAATAATAATAATAATAATAATAATAATAATAATAATAATAATAATAATAATAATAATAATAATAATAATAATAATAATAATAATAATAATAATAATAATAATAATAATAATAATAATAATAATAATAATAATAATATATATATATATATATAATATATAATCTCTAGTCATGCATTAGCAAAAGATGTTGTTATACCGAAAATACAAGATATGGCTTTACCATTTATAAACTTTACATCTCAAATACAAAATCAAATGAATAATGAAATGATTTTAAATAATATGAGTAAATAAACGACATTAATAATAATAATAATAATAATAAATGTATTTAAAAATCTTATAATAGTATTTTCGATTAATTAATATATAAATTTTATATATGCTATATATACATATAATATATATATATATATATTATATATATTTTAAGGTAAAATCATTGAAAATATACCAGATTGTTTAGTTGAAGTGATTCCAGTACTAATTAATATATGTAAAGCTTTTCCAAATTTAATTCATATAGTTAGCGAACTACTTCATAGTAAGTTTATCTTTATTATCATTATTATCATTATTTATCTAATTATTATTATATAACTAATTAAATATTTAATTACTATATTATATTTATTAATTAATTAATTAATTAATTAATAAAATAAAATAAAATAAAATAAAAAAATAAAAAATAAAGCCATGAAACCCATTAAAGATTCACAATTTAAAACATTAATTGTTAATAATGCATTAGTTTTTAATCAAAGTAAAGCCAATTTATTACTTCAAATTGTAAATGTAATTTCTGAAACTACCATAGAAATTGTTTCATTAATTAAAAATGAAAATCAAAATTCTAAAAAGAAATGATAATAATGTAATAATAAATAATAATAATAATTGATAAAATATAAATAATTTATATAAGAATAAAATAAAATAAAATAAAATAAAATAAAAAAAAAGATAATAATAAAACTAAATTAAAATATAAATAAATAAAATAAAAGAATATACATATATATATATATAATATTCTTGTTCATGTTTTTTTTTTTTTATTTTTTTTTAAAAAAAAAAAAAACTTCAAAGAAGAAGAAATTTTTAATGATTATGTACATTTTTTTTACCTATTATTTAAATTAATTTTTTTTTTTTTTTGATTTTGATTTTTTTGGTTCTTTAAAAATTTTGATATTTTAATATTAAGCTTATATTATAAATTATATTAAAAATAATTTATTTTATTTTATTTTATTTTAATAGAAAAAAAAATTATATTATATATATATTTAAACAATTTTTTTTTTTTTAATTTTATATATTATTTTTTTTTCTATTAATTTTTTTATCTTTTGAAAGTTTCAATATACATTCTCAGTCTAATAATATATCCTATTTTGAAATTCTTAATAATACTCAGAAAATAAAAATAAAATAAAGTAATATATATAAACAATTTATTATTATTTCTTACAATATAATTAAATCAATTATTATAATTTCAATACTTTACAATTTTAAAACTTTAATAATGAAAAGATAAAAATAAAAATAAAAAAATAAAATATATATATAATATGTGTATATAAAATAAAGAAAGAAATAAACAAATAAAAATATTTTATTATAATTTATCATTTTAGATATCTTTCATTATATTCTATATAATAAAAATTAATGAACCATCATATATTAAAACATTTATCTACCATCTTTTAAAAAAAAAAAAAATTAATTTTAATTAAATTAGTAAAAAATAATAACGAAAAAATAAAAAATGAATAAAGGAAAGGGAGCAGCTAATACAGCGAGTAATGAAAATTTACCATGGTAAATACATCTATAAAAATTATCATAATAATTAAATGACTAAATTTAAAATTTCAAAACCTAATTAATTATTGAATTGTTTTTTTTTTTTATGTATATATATAAATTATAATTTAATATTTTTTAAAATTATACTAGGGTTGAAAAATATAGACCAACTTCTTTGGATCAACTTATATCACATGAAAAAATTATAGAAACAAGTAATGATAAAAAAAAAAAAATTAGAGAAATAAAAAAAATAAAAATAAAATAAAATAAATATAATTTATTATTATAATTATTCAATTAACATTTTAACATTGAAAATGTTACATTATAATATTTAAATTCTAAATTCAAATTCAAAATATAATTAATTAAAAAAAAAATAGTTAACAAATTCATTGAACAAAATAGACTTCCACATCTTTTATTTTATGGACCACCAGGTACTGGTAAAACAACAGCTATTTTAGCTATTGCTCGAAAACTTTATAAAGAAAGATATAAGTCAATGATTTTAGAAGTAATTATTTAAGAAAGAAAGCATAAATTCTATTATATATCATACAAAATTACAAAATTATGAAAATATGAAAATTATTTATATATATAATATTTTCTTTATTATTAAATTATATCCTAATTTAATTTAAAAATTATAATTTCATTATTTCTTTCTTTTTTTTTTCATTTACATAACAAATAATATTGATAATGATAAAAAGTTAAATGCTTCAGATGATCGTGGTATTGATGTTGTAAGAGATCAAATTAAAAGTTTTGCAAGTACTAGAACTATATTTAGGTATATATAAAAAAAATATCAAAATATCAATATATATATATATAAACATAATTTGAAAAATATATAAAAAATTTTTTTTTTTGTTTGTGAATAAATAATACTTATTATATATATATATTCAAATATAATAATAATAATAATAATAATAATAATAATAATAATAATAATTAGTTCTGGTATGAAATTAATTATTCTTGATGAAGCAGATGCTATGACAAATCCAGCACAAGCATCTTTAAGAAGAAGTAAGAATAATATCCTATTAATAGAATTTAATATTATAATTAATTTTATATGTATATATACATATTTATATAATTTATAATATTATTTTTATTAAATTATTTTTTAAATATTTTATTTTATTTTATATTTTATTTTATATTTTATTTTTTATTTTTCTTTATTTTTTTTTTTTTATTTTAAATATTTTATATATAATTTATATATAAATATATATAAACTTATTATTGTCATTCAAAAGTTATCGAAAAATATACCAAGAATGTTAGATTTTGTATTATATGTAATTATGTTAGTAAAATTATACCAGCTTTACAATCTCGTTGTACAAGATTTAGATTTTCACCTTTAAAAACTGAACAAATTGAAAAAAGATTAGATTATATTATTGAATGTGAAAAGTAATTAAAATATATATATATATAACAGATATATATAAACAAATTTTTTTATCAGTATTATTTAGTATTTTAAATTTAAATATGTATTAATGTATTATAATATATATATTTGTTGTTATATATATATTTATATATTTTTATTTTATAATATTATAAAAAAAAAAAGTGTTAATATTACAGATAAAGGTAAAATTGCTCTTATGAAATTAGCAAATGGTGATATGAGAAAAACATTAAATATTTTACAGGTAATAAAAAATACATATATATAATTATAATATTAAAATATTTTAGAAAAAAAAAAAAAGAGTAATTTCAATTATTAGTTATAAATCATAATTCATAATGTTTTTTAATTTAATTTAAATATTTTAAAAAATTTATTAATGAACATATTTTTAATAATTGTTTTTTTAATGTTTAATATATACAAAAAAATTTTAATAATAATAACAATAAATATGATATTATTATGATAATCATAATCAATAATAATAATAATAACATTAAACATTATATCCATTATATCATCATCAATAATAATAATAATAACATTAAACATTATATCCATTATATCATCAATAATAATAATAATAACATTAAACATTAAATCCATTATATCATCATCAATAATAATAATAATAACATTAAACATTATATCCATTATATCATCATCAATAATAATAATAACAACATTAAACATTATATCCATTATATCATCATCAATAATAATATTAACAACATTAAACATTATATCCATTATATCATCATCAATAATAATAATAATAATAATAATAACAATAAACATTTATTCATTATATCATCATCAATAATAATAATAACATTAAACATTATATTCATTATATCATCATCAATAATAATAATAATAACATTAAACATTATATCCATTTTATCATCATCAATAATAATAATAATAATAATAATAATAATAACAATAAACATTTATTCATTATATCATCATCAATAATAATAATAATAATAATAATAACAATAAACATTTATTCATTATATCATCATCAATAATAATAATAATAATAATTATAATAATAATAGTCAACGGTTGCAGCATTTGATACTGTTACAGAAGAAAGTATTTATACCTGTGTTGGACATCCACATAAAGAAGATATTAATACAATTATTGAATCTATGATGTCTGAAGATTATTCAGTTTCATATAAAAGTAAGTAATTTATATATATATATAATAAAAAATATAAATATAAAATTATATTATTATTATATGATTTAAAAAATAAAATAATAATAATAATAATTAATAATAATAATAATAATAATAATAATAATTTTTTTTTAAAAAAAAAAAAAAAAACATACATATATATATAATATAATATAAATAGAAATTATGGGTATAATAAAAGAAAAAGGATATGCCTTACAAGATATTTTATCAGAAGTTAGTAAATTATCTTTCCAATTAGATCTTCCACCAGAAGCAAGAATTTATTTAACCGAAAAACTTGCTGAAATTGAGTAAATATTCTAATTATTATATATATTATTAATATTTAATGTTTAATATTTTAATATTTTATTATTTTATTATTATTAATGTTTATTGTTTAATATTTTATTATTTTATTATTATTAATGTTTAATGTTTAATACTTTAATATTTTAATATTTTATTATTATTAATGTTTAATGTTTAATATTTTATTATTTTATTATTATAATTTAAAATAGATATGATATATCAATAGGATGTTCAGAACAACTTCAACTTGGTTGTTTAATATCAACATTTAAAATGACACTTGAACTTTCATTAAATTCAAAAAAATAAATCAATAAACAGCAAATATTTAATATAATATAAATTAATATTTTAAAGAAAAAATTTTTTTTTTATTTTTCATATTATGACTTTTTTAATATATTTCTCTAAAATTTAACAAATAAAATTAAATTAAAATTTTCTTGTTGTATATTATATATATAATCTTTTTTTATTTTTATTTTTTATATTTTTTTATTTTTTTTTCTTTTCTTTTTTCTTGTTTTTTTTTTTCAACTATTCTTTACAATACTATTATCTTTAATTTTTTTTTCTATAATTATATAAAATAATCTATTAATTTATATCTATAATAAAAATAATAATAATAATAATAATAATAATAATAATAATAATTATAATTATAATAATAATAATAATAAATAAAATATAAAATAAAAAAAATAATTTTTGGTGTAACAATTTAAAAATAAAAAATTATTTTCTTTTTCATGTTTCATTTTTTTATTTTATTTATTATTATTCTTGTGTCATTTGTGTAACAATAAATAAATAAAAAAATTCTTGGAAAAACTTTTTAATCAATAAAAAAAAAAAAAAAAAGGAAAATTAATATTTTACTTTGTAATACGATTAAAAAAAAAATTATATAAAATAAAATTTAAATTTAAAAATAGGAATGAACTATTTAAAATACATAAAAGATTAATTTTTGATTATTCTTTTTATTCTTTTTATTCTTTTTTATTTATAATTTTCGATTTTTCGATATTTATTTATTATTTTTTTTTTTTAATTTATTTCTCTTGTTTATATTTATATATATTTTGTATTATTTTATTTCACTTTGTTTTGATTTGTTTTTTTTTTATTTGTTTGTTTGTTTAACAATTCTTAAATATTACTATTATTGTTTAGCATTATAAATATTATTATTATTATTATTACTATTATTGTTTAGCATTATAAATATTATTATTATTTTTATTACTATTATTGTTTAGCATTATAAATATTATTATTATTATTATTATTATTATTATTATTATTATTATTATTATTATTATTACTATTATTTAGTATAATAAATCCATTATAATAATAATCTTATTTATTTTTTTTATTTTTTAAACTTTTTTTTTATTCTTTTGTATGAAAAAAAAATGTTTTCTAGTTATCTATATAATTTTATTATTTAATGGTTTTAAATTGATAATAAAATAATTGTATATATATATATATATATATATACTTTATTATGTTTCTATAATTTTTAATAATTCTTCAGCTAAATATTGAATATTCATTTATTTAATGACAAATACCGTAATTCTTTTGACAACCACTCTTACAATAATCATCAGTGGTTCCACAATAACCATATTTACTACAACAATAACCAGACTTTGGACAAGCACCATAATTTGGACCACATTTTCCAGAAACAGTTGAAGTTGGAACCTTTTTAGTTGTTGTTGTTTTGGTACTCTTCTTAGTACTTGTAGTCTTTTTAGTACTTGTACTCTTCTTAGTACTTGTAGTCTTTTTAGTACTTGTAGTTTTCTTAGTAGTAGTAGTCTTTTTAGTAGTTGTGGTAGTCTTCTTAGTAGTAGTTGTAGTTTTTTTAGTAGTAGTAGTAGTCTTCTTAGTAGTAGTAGTGGTGGTGGTGGTAGAAGTAGTAGTAGTAGTAGTAGTAGTAGTAAGTTCTGGTTTTTTCTTTTGACAATTACTCTTGAAATCATAATTATTTAAATATTCATGATTAGTCATATAAATATATCCATTTTCGTCCACATATTCAGAAGTAAAAGTACAAGTATTAGTTTTAATTTTATCACAAACATGATCAAAAGCATTAACTCTACTACCAATATATTGAATAGCATTAATAAAATTTGGTTCTTCAGCATAAGAACAACTTGGTACATATTTATATGGATCTTCAAAGAAATTTTGACATTTTTCAGATTCATAAATTTTACAATTTTCTTCTATTTCTTCTTGAGGGGTATAAAGGAATTTTACTTCACATTCATCATATAAATCTAATTCCTTTTTACATTTACGAATATTTTTTTCATATTTAGTAGTAGAAGTATTATTAAGTAATGGTTCTACAGTAATAACATCATTATCATTAATTTCAATAGTAATAGGTTGATCTCTGTCTTTACAAGTACTAATTAAACCTTTATCAAAATAATTTTCAAAAGAAAATTTTGGGAATAAACCTTCAGCAGCAATACTATCTTTATCATCAAAATAATTTTGTAATTTATATGTACAAATTTTCTTTTCAATATTACTACAAACATTATTTAATCTCGATCTTCTTATATAACCTTTTTTTAATACATGAAGAGGTTCATCTTCATGAGCGAAATAACAACTTGGAACAAAACGATAAGGATCAGAAAAGAATTGTTAACATCTTTTATTTAAAAAAATACTACAACCTTTAATATTATCCTCATCAGAACCATCGACAAAATTGAATTCACAATCCTTATAAACAGCTAATTCATGTTCACATAATTCATTATAATCGATAGCTAAAGCTGAAGAAGAAACAAGTAAAGCAACTAAAAGAGATTTAAAAATCTTCATTTTTTTTTTAAAAAAAGATCTAAAAAAAAAATAATAATAAATAAATAAATAGGTAATTAATTATAATAAATTTTAAATGCTGTCTTGTAATATTTTTTTATGTTTTTTTTTTTTAATTATAATTATAATTCTACAAGAATTATAATATTTTTTTTTTTCTTTTTGTGTTTGTTTAAAAAAAAGAAAAATTATTTGAAACTATTTTAGTTCTTTATATATAAAATTTTTTTATTTATATTTATATTGATATATTAATATATTATTAAAAACAATTATTTATTTATATATTTATTTATTTATTTATTTATTTATTTAATTACTTATTTATTTATTCATTTATTTATTTATTTATTTATTTACTTATTTATTTATTCATTCATTTATTTATTTATTTATTTATTTATTTATTTATTTATTTATTTATTTATTTATTTATTTATTTTTTCATTTTTTCATTGGATAGATCTATTATTAAAAAAAAAACGTTTGAAAATGATTTAAAAAAAATATTGTTTTTTAATTTTAAAAACATCAAAATAATTAAAATATTAATAAATAAAGTTTTTTTTTATGGTTAAGTTATTTAATATAAAACATAAAACAAAGTTAAAAAAAAGATTAAAAAAAAATTTTTAATTTAAAATTAACCAGAAAAAACAATTTGATATAAATAAACAAAGCAAATAAAAATTAAAATTAAAATAAAAATTAAAATAATAATAAAAATAAAAATTATTTATAATAATAAAATAAAATAAAATATTA
>MCFG01000307.1:35000-57500 GCA_002104895.1 Anaeromyces robustus
ACGAATGTGAATATAAGTGTGGTGCATAATTTCATTTGACCAACGTTCATATTGAACCTTGTTTGGTAATTCACCAAAAATTAATAAATATGAAACTTCAAGATAATTTGATTTTTCGGCAAGTTCTTCAATTGGGTATCCACGGTATCTAAGTACACCTGCTTCACCATCAATTTCTGTAATTTTTGAACGAGCGACAGCAGTGTTTTGGTATGCTGGATCATATACTCTATATAATTCATAATCAAACATATAAATATATATTATTAATATTATTATCATATTATTATCATATTATTATCATTTAAAAAAAAAATTTGACATCAAATTCTATTTTTATTTTTTATTATCAAACATATATATTCTATTATCATTTTTATTTATTATTAAACATATATTATATTATTTCTATTTTATCTATTTTATCTTATATTATCATTTTTACTTATCATTTTCACTTATTAAATATATATATTATAATTCAAATAAATATTTACCTAATTCCTTCCTTGTTTGGACCAATCATTGATTTGAATTTTAAAGCTGGAATTGTGTCATCTTCAATAGCAATTTCATAAAGCTTACCAGTTCTGTTATCTAAAACAGTTAATGAATTGGTAGTTTTGCTATATTTATATTTATATTATTTTTATTTTATATATATATGGTTAATCTCAAATCAATCAATCAATCAATCAATATAAATAAAATATATTTTTTTTTTTCTTTTGCTTTTTTTTTATTTTTGTTTTTATTTTTTATTCATATATATATAAAAAGTTTAATTTACCTTTTTGGAAGAACAATAAATTGAACTGGTGTTACTGGACCATTAGTATTAGTATCTGGAGCTGGTAAATTCCATTTTTGACCAGATTTGTTATCAGTTAAAACTAATTGATGTTTTCTATTTTTATTTAAAAATATTAAAAAATATATATAATAAAATAAATTAATATATATATTATTAAATTTATTAAATTGAGGCTTTCCATAATTAAATTTATTACTAATATTTAAACCATCAACTATATTCTAAATAAATACAATCTTTTGTTTTATTATTATAACTACTAATTTTATTTTTATTGTTAATTATTTTATTCATATCATATTATTGTTGTGTTTCTATAACTAATAATAATATATTTTTATTAAAGCTAAATTATTTTTATAAGATTTCTATGATAATTATTCTTTTTGCTACTTTTTTTTTTCTTTGACTATACTATAATAAATATTAAAACCAAAATTTTTATAAAATTTTATAAATCTATACTTTTTTATTTTTATTTATTTATTTATATTAAAAAATCCTCTTTTTTTTTTTAATTCTGTTTCTTATTGTTATTGTTTTTTTTTTATTTGTTTATTTCTTTTAATTAATAAAGCTTAAATTTAATTATTTTTATAAAATGTTATATATATTAAATAATAAAATAATAATAATAATAATAATTACGATGCAGTTTCTGCTGATGTAAGATTTGGTTTAAGTGTATATCTTTCAGCTGGATTATTAAAGTCAATTTCGTGATTTAAATCATCAGAACCAGCAAGGTGGTTTAAAATAGCATTTATACGACGTTGAGCCATTTTATATATATACTATTATTATTATTTATTATTATTAAATTTCTAATTTTTTGTTAATCAATTTTTATTATTATTATTATTATTATTATTATTATTCATTTGTGTATAATTAAAGATTAAATATTTTATAATAAAAAAAATACAATATTAGATAAATATATTTAAAAAAGAAAAGAAAAAAAAGTTAGTTAATACTTTTATAATCCTCAAAAAAAAAAAAAATAAACGTTAATTCATATTATAATCAATATTTATTTTATAACACTTTTTTTTTTTTTTTTATTTTCTAAAACTACTTAATACATAATATTTTATGTATTTTTTATAATCTATTTTATTATTTTATAATTTTATATAAAAAATATCATTTAATTATTAAAATTTATACCTTTTTGTTATATAATTATTTAATTATTTAATTATTATTTCTTTTCTCTTTTATTCTTTTTTCTTTTGTCTTTCTTTTTTTTTTTTTTTTTATTTCTTGTTTTCTTTTTAATATATATTTAAAAAGAAAAAAAGAGCTTGAAAAAAAAAATGATTTAAGTCTTTAAAAAAAAAAAAGTTTATTATAACTTAGCCTACCAAAATATTTTAATAATAAAAACCTTTTTTTTTTTAGTTTTATTATTAAAACTTTCAATAATTATAAAATAAAATAAAATGACAAAATGTTGATAAAGAAAAAAGAAAAAAAAAAATTTTTTTTTTCTATTTGTTAAAATATAAAATATAAAAAATAAAAAAAAAATAAAAAATTTTTTATTATTTATTATTATATGATATTAATATATTATTAATGATAATTAAATATAATAAATAAAATGATATTAATATATGTCACTATATATTATAATATATTACAATATATAAATGATTAATAAATAGGAATATAGAATCTATACAAACATTATCATAAAAAAAAAATTTTTTTTTATTTAAAGATTTTATTATTATTTATTATTTATTATAATAGTTATTATAATAGTTATTATAAAATTTATATATATATATATATTATAATTAATAATAATTAATAATTAATAATTAAATAAATAATAAATAAAAAAAAGTCTTATTAATTATAATAATAATATAATAATAAATTTAGGAATAATGAATTATAAATTATAAATTATAAAAACTTATCGAGTATAAAAAAAATTAATAATTTATAATTTTATAATAAAATATATGAAACTCTCTATTAATTATTTATAAACTAAATATAATCATAAAACATTATAAGAAATAATAATAATAATACAATAATACAATAATAAAACTAACTTTATGATAAGAAAAAAAATCTTTTTTTTTATAATGAATATAGATTTGTTACAATTAATCCTATAACTTATCATCATTTAAAATAAATAATAAAGATTTTTGTTATAATTTTTTATTATATAATTCATTTTCATCATTCTGTAAAATTATTTTCAATTAAAATAAAAGCTTTTTTAACTGTAATAACAATAATACTTTTTATCCTTCTAACATATTTAATTAGTTAAACGTGTTGTAGTAGAAGAAACTACAGCTACTTAAAAAAAAAAAACATTTATTTAATAATATTTATTTATTTATTTATTTATTTATTTATTTATTTATTTATTTATTTATTTATTTATTTATTTATTTAATAATATTTATTTATTTATTTATTTATTTATTTATTTATTTATTTATTTATTTATTTATTTATTTATTTATTTATTTAATAATATTTATTTATTTATTTATTTAATAATAATATTTATTTATTTATTTATTTATTTATTTATTTATTTATTTATTTATTTATTTATTTATTAAATAGAGATTTTTAATAATTAATTATCCATATTTTTTTTAATTTAGAATTCTTGATATATTATATATTGTCAATGTAAATTAATATATATTAATTAAAATATATAATCTTCACATTTAAACTTTATTAAATTTCTATTGAATATATATTAGAATATATTCATATATATATGAGTAATAACCTATAAAATTAGAGTATTTTCTTTAAAGATTTTTTTAAATTTTACCATTTCCTTATTTATACAATTAATATATTTTTACTTTTTTATTTTCGATTATTTAATTAATATATTATTAAATATACTATAATATATATTGTTAATAGATAAAATATATTTAATACATATTTATTATACTGAAAGATTATTGGACATAGATCTTGAACTATCTATTACATTTATTTATTATTTATTATAATACAATATAATATAATACAATATAATATAATTCAATATATTATATTATATTATAATAAGCTTTCTAAATAAATAAATAATTAAATAATGTTACGTTACATAAATAATTTTTATCTTTTAAATTTTATATTAATTATTAATTATTATTTAAATTTATTGATGATAATAAATGAATTTTATTTACTTATTTATTTATTTATTATTTATTTATTTACATATTTATTATTCATTTATTTATTTTTAGATATAAAAAAGCTAAAAACTGTTTTTTTAATTAAAATTATTTTTTAATATTTAATACAGAATTTTTATTATTATTTTTTTAAATTTTAATCTATTATTTTATTTATTTATTTATTTGTTTATTTATTTATTTATTTATTTATTTATTTATTACATTTATTTATTTATAAATTATTAATAATATTTATTTATTTATTTATTTATTTATTTATTATATTTATTTATTTATTTATTTATTTATTTATTATTTATTAATTATTATTTATTTATTTATTTATTTATTTATTTATTTATTTATTTATTTATTTATTTATTTATTAATAATTCTCCTCATTATTATTATTCTAATTTTTTTTAAAAAAATAGATGGATTTATATTAAATAAAATATTTTTTAATATATCAAAAAAGATGAAATTTTTTTATTTTACTATTGAATTTCTATTTATTAAATGAATAATAATATTAATAAGTAAATAAATAAATATCAATTAATTAATAATAAATAAATGTATAGTAACAATAATTAAATAATTTTTTGGTTTATTCTTTGATTTTAATAATTAAAATTGATATTAATTATTATTATAATAATAATAATAATATAAAAAAAACGTTTTTTTTATTGATGTTTCCAAAAATGTTTTAAAGAATAAATAGTAAACTTAGTTAAACATTTAAAATGATATAAATAATAATAATAATAATAAAATAAATAATAATAATTATAGATATAAAACTATAAACAAATATGAATATATTCAATATCAATAATAATTATTCATTTATTAATGTTATTAATAAAAAGAAAAGGTTTTCATTTTATTTTATGTTTTTTTTTTTTTTTTTGCAATTAATAATAATTAAAATAATAATATATTATTATATATTAAATTATATTTATTTAATTAGCTTGTAATAAATTATTAATATTTATTAGAATATATTACAATAAATTATTATTAATAAAACATTTTAGTTTTTAATTTTCATTTTTTAATTTTTATTTTTTATTTTTTATTTTTTAATTTTTATTTTTTAATTTTTATTTTTTAAAAAAAAAAAAAAAAAAAAAAGTTTCAACAGTAACATCAAAGTGTATCATCCATTCTCTAATATGTCACCTTAGTATATTTTTAGTTTTCTTCCTATAGATGTTTTTAATTTCTTTCTTTAATAAGTATTTAAAAATAAAAAATTAAACTATAAAATAAATAAAAATTAATAATAATATAAAATATAGTAATATAATTTTATTATATTAAATATTATTATTATTTGTTATTATTATTATTAGTTATCATTTATAAATTCATATATTTTATATTTTACATATTATATCTTTTTATATATATAAAGTTTTTTTAAACTAAATCAAAAATTATAATAATGGTTTAATTGAATCAAAAATAATGTTTAAATAAAAAATTGAAAAAAAAAAAAAATAGAATAACAAACATTATAATATTATTAATAATATACTTAATATCTTTTTTCTATAAAAAAAAAAGTTATTTTTTCATTTTTTTTTTTTAACAAATATATCCTTTATTAAAACTAATGAATAAAATATATATTAATTATATTTATTCAAATTTTTATATTTAAAAATACTATAAAAAAAAAAAAAGAAAGAAAGAAAGTAAGAAGAAAAACACGAATATTTATAATTTAATTATTTTAGGAATTCATTTTTATTTATTTTCAATTTATTTATATTATTCATTTATATATAAATATTTTTGTACTTATGATTGGTGTAATCAAGCCATCAATTTATTATTTATTAGTACCCATTTTTTTTTTAGAACCTCTTTTTTTATTTATTTATTTATTTATTTATTTATCTATTTATTTATTTATTTATTTATTTATTATTTATTAATTATTATTTATTTATTTATTTATTTATTTATTTATTTATTTATTTATTTATTTATTTATTTATTTATTTATTTATTTATTTATTTATTTATTTATTTATTTATTTATTTATTTATTTATTTATTTATTTATTTATTTATTAAATTTTGGTTTTATTTAATTGTTTTGTTGTTTCGTTGTTTGTTTTTTTCGGTAAAAATTATTATAATTAAAAAAAAAATTCTTTTTATTATATTTGTATAACCTTGCCATACAATAAGAGCATATATTAAAGATAAAAAAAAAACATAAACGAAAATAAAAGAAAATATAAATAAATAATAACAATAATAATAATAATAACAAAGTAATGATAACAAAAATAATATTAATAATAAATATCATTAATATTAAAAATGTAATTTCATATTTCCTTTTTATTCTTTTATTTTTTTTTACTTTTCATTATTAATATACATCAAGTTATTATAAATTCATAATATAAATATAATTATATATAAATATTGCTATTATTAATAATAATTCTAAAGAGCTATTATTTGTTGTAAATTTATAATATTTACAATCAACTATTATAAAACAAAAATTATATAACCTAACCCATACTATAATAAAAGGTTATATTAAGATGAATTTTACGTATGGATTTATGAATATTTTACATAATAGTAAGATAAACACTAACGATATATATATATATATATTAATGATATATAATTAATGTGTAATATATATTTATTATATATATAATTGATATTGAATACTATTTATATATATATAATATAAAATAACTTTACTTAAAAAAAAAAAGTTATAAGCTAGCTTTTTTAATTTTTTATTTATATATGAAATTTTCATTTATACACTTAATAAATATTGTATTTTTAAAGTCTTTTTAAGATCTTATAAATAATAAATGATTTATGTCATCAAAATGAATATATTGTAAATATATATATAAATATATAATTTATATATAAAGTAAAATAATACATTAAATTACTTATCAATTAATACGTAATATAACTACGATTAATTATACTTTATATTCTCAATGAATATATAAAGTTATAATTTTAATATTTATATAAAATATATATACAAATTATGTTTTATATCTATACATAACTATTTGCTTACAAATGTAATATAATGGATTTTAACTAAAATGTAAAATATCAAAATAAATATAACAAAGTTTTATATTCATTTTTTTTATCATATTTATATAAAATATATATACAAATTATGTTTTATATCTATACATAACTATTTGCTTACAAATGTAATATAATGGATTTTAACTAAAATGTAAAATATCAAAATAAATATAACAAAGTTTTATATTCATTTTTTTTATCATATTTATATAAAATATATATACAAATTATGTTTTATATCTATACATAACTATTTGCTTACAAATGTAATATAATGGATTTTAACTAAAATGTAAAATATCAAAATAAATATAACAAAGTTTTATATTCATTTTTTTTATCATATTAATAATATTACTAATATTGACGTGAAAAAAAAAATTTCTATTATATCATAATTGTTTATATATTATATATGTTATTATTTTATTAAGATTAACTTATCAATAAATATTATTATATTAATGTAATTATATATATATATATTGTTTTTTTAATTAAATATACTGTGCTAAGTAGAAGAAAAGTGTGTACATATGTGTTTTTTTTTATTTTTTTTTTTGAAATATAGATAATTATTATTGTTATTATTTAATATTATTTATATTTTAATTCTATTAACATGAAATAAAAATAGAATTCATTATTATAATCTAACCTAATCAAGATATTAAAGACAATTTATTTTTATAGTACAAATTATTATCATCATCCTAGAATGTGTATTACATAAAGCATTAACTATTAACAAAACTTTTGTTTATTTTTTTTAAATATACAAATATTATAAATAAAATAAAAACATTATATCTAAGAATAAAAAAAAAAAAAAAAAAACATAAAATGAACTTCGATAACTTTTTAAAAATATTAGGAAATCTTGTTAATATTTATTAAAAATACCGACCTACTAAATGCAAAAATTGGAAATACAATATGTCAAAAAAGAACTTTTTTTTTTTTATTGATATATTATATTAAAGCATTAAAGGATTTTTTTTTTTTTTTTTTGGTATATGATATTAAAGCATAGCATTAATAGCATTAATTATTTGAAATCATAAATTATGCAATTTTTTTTTTTTTGAACATAAAAGAAAACTAAGAGAGAAAAGGAATTAAAGTTTATTATTTAAAATTATTTATTTATTTATTTATTCATTTATTTTTATTTATTTTTGTTTTTTTTTGGAATTTTCTTTTGCATACTTGGAATTTAATTAAATAAATAATAAATAATAAATAATAAACAATAAATAATAAACAATAAATAAAAGCAATATACAACTAATGAATTAAAATAATAAAAAAAAACAACTAAAGTTAAAGAAAACAAAACAAAAAAAAAAAAAACAAAAAAACAAAAACAAAAAAAAAACATGAAACATGAAACATAAAACATGGAAAAAATGTTAATAAATAAATAAATAAATAAATAAATAAATAAATAAATAAATAAATAAATAAATAATAAATAAATAATTATTAATTTTGTATTTAACATTACATTATTTATTAATTAATAAACTTTTATTTTATTTTTTTTTTATTTTACTTTTATTTTATTTTTACTTTTACTTTTATTATATTACATTTATTTTATAGTTTTAGTTAATATTTTATTTTTTACTTTTATTTTTATTTTTCATTTTTTTTAACTCCTATTATTTAATTATTTTAATATTATTATTATGATTTTTTCCTCTTTTAAAATACTTTTTAATGTAAATTGTAAAATTTATTATATATTTATTATATTAACATATATATATGTTTAATAGTATCTATAAATTTAATATTAATTACTGAGGATTATTTATTTATTTATTTATATATCTATATTTATTTATAGATTTTATGAATATATTATTATACATAATATATTTACATTTCTACAATGAAAAATGATTTTTATTTTTTCATTGTCAATATGAACTATATATAGATTTATATGAAATCATATAATTATCTGTATAAAATTATGATTTTTTTTTTTTTTTGAAATCAATATAAAATTCATTAAATAATTTTTTTCTCTAAATTTATGGATATGATACAATTCTAGGATTTGCATTATCAATCGAATATTGATTTTGTGTCCTCTCTATTATAATTAAAGAAGTATTAGTTACTGCAGGTTTTCTATTTCTACTATTTCTTATAACTTTAATAATAATATAGAATATAAAGAAATATAAAGAAACTACTATAACTGCCATAATTACAAATATAACAAGTATAATTTTAAAAGTATTTCAAAAATTATCATTCATTGTTTTTACACTGTTTTCATAATGTTCATCTATTTCTTTTGCTTTTTGTTCAAAATCAGTATCAAGATTTGCCTTCGAAACTTGTTGATAAAGATCATGTTCATTTCTAATAACAAGACCAATTACAGAATTAATAATTGATAATAAAAAAACAAAAAAGCCTAGAGTCTTCATTATTATTTTATTATTTTATTATTTTATTATTACTTCTTTCTTTTTAAATTTATATTTTTAAATTATTTTTTTTATAATTATTATTTATTATGGTTTTATTTATTAATTATTATTTTTTTAAATTATTTTTTTTTAATTATTAATAATTAATTATTATAATTATTTTTTAAATTATAAAGTATTTATAAAGAAAATAATTGTAAACTCTTTAAAAAAACCCTTAATGTCTATGTTTTATTTATGTTAATATATTAACATAAATAAAAACATATAAATATTGAATGTATTATTATTACTATTATTATTATTATTATTATTTTTTTTTAATATTTTATTTTTTTTTAACAAAATTTCTTATTTTAGAAAAAAATAAAAAATTTAATTAATTAAAATGAGTAATAAAAATAAATCAATAAAACTTTATTTAATAATTAAAATTTATATATATAAAATATTAGCATAAAACCAATGTACCTTCTAAAAAAATATACATAAAATAAAATAAAATTTAAATATTACAAAGCTTAATATATATATCTTTCAACTATACATTTAAAACTCTTTTATATTTTGATTTTTTTTATTTTATTTTATTTTATTTTATTTTATTGATTCTTTTTCTTTATTTTTTTTTTTTATTTTTACTAAGTCTTTTTTTTTATATTATTAGTTTATTATTATTAATTTTTAAAAGGATAAAAAAAATAAAAATTTATTAATTATTATTAATTAATTTATTAAAATTATTTTATTTCCTTTGTTTTATAAATTAATTTTTCATATTCTCTATTCTTTTATTTTTTTTCTTAATTTACATAATAAAAATTATATTAAATAAAAGATTTTATTTAATATAATTTTTATTTATTTACTTATTTATTTATTTATTTATTTTAATACATTAGATTACTCATAGGTAATTTCTAACTACTCTTTTAATTTAAATTTTTTAATTTCTTTTTTTTTTTTTTTTTTTTTTTTTATGAGCTAATTTTCTTTAATTAGTTTAAAGAGAAAATTAATGAGTTTATACTTATTCTAACTAATATAAATAATTATCTATTTTATGTACGTACTTTACTTAATATTGTATAATCTATTATTAATGCTAAGATTTACATTATTAATAGATAATAGATTTCATTATATGAATTAGATTATTATTATTAATTCTTATTTTTATAATGGGAGAGTTGCATTTCGCATTGTTGCATTTCGCAATGGGGCGCATGACAAAGATTTGTAGGTTGCAATTCGCAATGTTGCAATTCGCAGGGAGAGTTGCATTTCGCAATGGGGCGCATAATTGTATAAATAATTAAATAAATAAAAATATAATATAAAGAATTATTTAATAATTTTTTTTTATTTAATAATATTTTTTTATTTAATATTTTAATAATAATAAATATTTTTTTTTTTAATATTGAATATTTTTTTAGTATTTTAATAATATTTTATTTATTTTTTTTTAATATTGAATATTTTTTTAGTATTTCAATAATATTTTATTTATTTTTTTTATTTAATGATATTGAATATTTCTTCAATATTTTTTTATTTAATATTTTAATAATATTGAATATTTTTTGAATATTTTTTTATTTAATTATATTTTTTTATTTAATATTTTAATAATATTGAATATTTTTTTAATATTTCAAATCAAAAAAATTTTATAAAAATATTTAATTTTATAATGAATTTTTATTTTTATATTTTTTTTTGTAAATAGGTAATTAATAAAAAAATATTTATTTATTTGTTTCTTTTCTTTATTCTAAAGTTTATATTATTTTTTTTATTTATTATTTGTTATCGTCTTTTTAAAAAAAATACATATATAATACTGTTATATTATTTATTATCTATTATTTTATTTATTATTATTCATTTATCAAAAAAATAAAATAAATATATTTAATTTTATAATGAATTTTTATTATTTTTTTTTAAATTTTATTTTTATATTTTTTTTTTTAAGTAATTAATAAGAAAAGAAATATTTATTTATTTGTTTATTTTCTATTCATTTATTTATATATATATTTTTTATTTATTTATTTAATTTTTTTAATTATATATTATTTTGTTTCATAATGTGGCTTTCATAATTTGTGTTAAAAAATTTTTCATTTTTTTATTTATTTTTTATGCGCCTCATTGCAAAAATTTAATATGTGCCCCATATCATATTGCGAAATGCAACATTGCGAAATGCAACACATTCATGCACCACACAACAAACTTCAGCTCCTTGTTCATTAATATAAAAGTTATTAACTAAAAATTGATTTATTTATTATGGTTCTTTATCAACTAATTAATAAATTTTTTTTTTTTTTTTTTTTTTTTTTTTGGCACACAATTTGTACGTCACTTTTATTGAATTTAAATATTAAAATACATGAATCATAAAAAAACACATAATGAAAAAAAAAATGATACTAAAAAAAAAAATAAAAAAACCAGTAAAATATTATAGATAATAAACCAATGATTTTTTTTTTTATGGCACACAGTTTGTACGTCACTTTTATTGAATTTAAATATTAAAATACATAAATCATAAAAAAACACATAATGAAAAAAAAATGATACTAAAAAAAAATAAAAAAAACCAGTAATATATTATAGATAATAATAAATAATACTAGAGGGGAAAAAAAAATAGTATAATAATATTTAAAAACAATAAATCCATACAAGCCCTTAATTCTAAATATAGAATTAAAGTAAAATTGATCTATCCTATTCCACTTGGGTCGGAAATAGGATCGGCATTTGCCCTACTAGGCTGTCCTACTGTGTTATCAGCATTGACGTTCCTGGAGAGGTTGGTTTTAAATTTATTGAACAATATATGTTGTCTTTTACAGACAACAGGTATGATATCATTCAATAGAGCCGCAGATCGCAACAAGAATGGGGATTTTGAATAAGTACCAGATTCAGTCTGACACTTAAACAAATATTCCCATTCCTTTTTTGTATGGACTATTGTTAATTCTATCACTAAAACCATAATCCCTTCCACCAATTAAAAAAATAAAAATTCGATACCTATTAATTATTTTTTTATTACCTAATATATCTATATTACTTATATTATTAATCCTAATATTATTACTACTTTTATAACCCTTAAATTAATAGTGTGAAAATTGATGTGGATAATAAAATTAATAATATTGTTAAGATATCGTTGAAGATAATCGTTAAAGATGTTGTTGATTGTTCCACATCAATATTTAGTTTTTTTTTTTTTTTTTTTTTTTTTTTTTTAAATATATAATTGCCCATTTCAAGGAAAAGCATTAAAGAATCAAATAATATATCTTATCTATCGTTAAAGATGTTGTTGATTGTTTCACATTAAGTTTTTTTTTTTAGACTAAAGGAAGAGAATACACTTCCATGTTTTTATTTATAATAAAATAGTTATTAATACATTTAGATTAAGTACATAAATAAAATAGATTAAAAGAAAAATTTCTATCTAAAAAAATCTATAACATAAATTTAATATAAAGAAAAATATAATAAATTTCTGAAATAATTATAATTTTAGTGTAGGGTACTGTTCGAATTTCACTCCTCTCTAAATGGTAAAATAATATAAAACAAAGAAGTAATATCTGAATTAAAGATAGTGTGGTGTCCACTAAACTCTCCCTTGGGCAATCTTCATCATTTCTAGTAAAAGAAGATGACTCCGAAGGCCCTGTGGTAGAAATAACATCGCGATTCGAGATATTATTATTATGTCTTATCGATTCGACGTCGACGCTCTTGGTAATAATGGGTGTTGATTTATACCGATCAAATAACAATTCCAAAAAGCTGCATATGACTGGTACTGTTTTTGTTAGATATTCAGCCAACCCCACAAAGTATGGAACAGGAAACTCTTTTGAATTTTAATAAAGATGTTCGATTAAATGCTTCCGTTCCCCTTTATCGAAATGCAGCTCTTCTAGAGATGAAGTTCCACCAAGAATTTTTTTTTTTTTTTTTTTTTTTTTTTTTTTTTTTATGGCACACAATTTGTACGTCAACTTTATTGAATTTAAATATTAAAATACATGAATCATAAAAAAAACACATAATGAAAAAAAATGATACTAAAAAAAAAATAAAAACCAGTAAAATATTATAGATAATAATAGATAATACTGGAGGAAAAAAAGAAGTATAATAATATTTAAAAACAATAAATCCATACAGCCCTTAATTCTAAATATAGAATTAAAGTAAAATTGATCTATCCTATTCCACTAGGGTCGGAAATAGGATCGGCATTTGCCCTACTAGGCTGTCCTACTGTGTTATCAGCATTGACGTTCCTGGAGAGGTTGGTTTTAAATTTATTGAATAATATATGTTGTCTTTTACAGACAACAGGCATGATATCATTCAATAGAGCCGCAGATCGCAACAAGAATGGGGATTTTGAATAAGTACCAGATTCAGTCTGACACTTAAACAAACATTCTCATTCCTTTTTGTATGGACTATTGTTAATTCTATCACTAAAACCATAATCTCTACCACCAATTAAAAAAATATATATTCTATACCTATTAACTATTTTTTTACTACCTAATATATCTATATTACTTATACTATTATTACTACTTTTATAACCCTTAACAATATTATTTATTCTATTATCCACACTAGGGTTATTACTGGTCCTAACTAAACTATTAAAAAGACTATCTAAAAAATAAAAAAAATTTCTATCTAAATCAGAGAAGTGATCAATACGAAGATTTTTAAATATGAAACAATTTATAAACCAATGATCAATTCTCTGATAACTCTCACAATGGAAACAACATGAACAACAATTAGGACAAGAATTATTAATCATTTTAGCAGCTTTTGCAACTCTAGCATCAATTTTATATCCACATCTTGCCCTAAGTATCCACCGAAAACCTTTGCTATATTCAGGAAATTCTAGATTAAGCTTTAAGTAACTTCTTGATTCTTCAAAGTTGTACAATTTATAAGTTTTAGCTTTAATTGATTTATCACTGTTCATGTCTCTGTCCCAATAGAATTCCATAATTTCTTTAGTAGAGGATGAAATATTGTTTAATTTATCATTTAATATTTTACTTTCTTTGTCCCAAGTCCATTTTCTTGTTGTAGCAACATTATTAACTATCTTTGAGATAATGCAGTTGGAGTCCTTCCACTTATTAAAACATCTAACCTGAGCTAAAGCACATTTACCAGAAAGTGGAGGAATATTGAGTTCTTTTGAGATGCAATAAATAGAAACAAAAGAATTAGGTTTCGAGTAGCCTAAAATCCAATAAAAACCTTTGTTAATTATTGTTTGTGTAGAACTAGTATTGTTTTTGTTAGAACCAAGCAAAGGCGCGTAATAGAAAACTTGTCCAATAACTTTTGCAGAGAATAAAGTTCTTTTAAGAGGAATAGGAATCAGATCATTTTTTAAAAAACCCTGAATTGAAAACAAAGCCTTACTAACTTTATTTTTCATTTTACTAATAACGAATTTTAAATCTAGAGTTTTGTGAAAGGGAACACCAAGGTAAGTATAACAATCTGTTTTAGGGATTGCGATTCCTGTTAAATAAAAGGTAGGGTCCTCTCTAAGAATATATTCCGAATTTTCATGTCTAACAGCTAATGTGCCACATTTATTAATTCCAAAAGTCATCTCGTTTTCCTTAGCCCATTTACCAACTAAACGAAGAAGTTTGTTCATACGAGATCTACTAGGGGCACAAAGAACAATATCATCAGCAAATAATCCTCCACAACAATATTCAGTATCTATTTTCACACCATTATGCAGGCAATCGTTGAAGATGTCGTTGATAAACAAATTAAAAAGTATAGGAGATAAGGGACATCCTTGTCGAACTCCTTTAAGTATTCTGAAAGAATCGGAAAATTGTCCATTAATTTTAACACAAGCTTTGGAAGACAGATATAGGTTCTCCAAAAATTGAAAGCATTTTCCTTGTATACCAAGAGTATAAATTTTCGACAAGATGTTATATATGGGCACAGAATCGTAAGCTTTTTTAAGGTCCAGAAAAGCTATATAAGTATCTTCCCCTTTGAATTTACGTCTTTGACAAATAGAAAGAATAGAGATATAAAGACTAATACATTCTTCCTTATTCCGAAAGCCAAATTGTTCTGGTCTGATGAATCCATGACTTATACCATATTCAGAAATTCTAGAAGCAATAATTTTCGAAAGAATCTTAATACCATTATTGATAAGTGAGATACCACGATAGTTATCACAATTAGAAAGATCGCCTTTTTTTGGAATAGAAACAATGGATGCATTATTCCAAAAAATAGGAAAATCACCATTCCAAATACGATTAATTAAGAAACAGAAACAACTAAGACCAGCCGGAACATAGGAATCATTATTTACAGAGTCATTCGAAGAGGAATCAGGAATTAAAGCTTTATAAAATTCAATAGGGATACCATCGGGACCTGAGGCTTTAAAGTTAGGGATAGAAAGGATGGCCTTTTTGATTTCTTCAATGCTGATATCTTGGTTAATATCCCATACTATGTTATTTCCACTCTTTATACGATTAATAGCGGGAGAATTCTTCCAGAATTTTTTATTCATGCTATGTCCAGTAGAGTCATAACTAAGTTTCTTATAATAATTGCACCAAACATCTAATTGATCTTTAGTACTATACACTAAGTTATCTTGGTGGTCTCTGATAGGATGAGGTATAAATAACTCCTGATTGTTATTTTTAGTTCCACCAAGAAGGAATAGATATATTTTATGGTTGATATATTTTTCATACTCTAAGATTGAGGTGTAATTGTTATATAAAGAGTGTCTCTTTATTTTGTTTGCAAATGTGATGAAGAGGTCATTGATGAAATCTAGTGAATTCCATCTAATAAGAGAAAAGAAAGGGCAATCAAAGATCCAATGTTCAAAGGATTGCTCTCCTTATTGACAGCAGGGGCAATAAGAAGGGCATTCTTTTGAAACCTTTCCACTTTTATAGGCTATTTTCGAGTTATATACATATCCACAGCCGTAAACGTATTAACCATTTGATACCTAGATTAATATGAGGGTATTCATAACCCAACATAATAATATGTTTAGAATCACAAAATTTATAATTATCATCGTTTTTACTTTTAATTCCTTGTTTTTTAGCAAGATTATTCCAGTACCAATTTTTAATTTCTCTATATTCCCTAACTGACACATCTAGGAGTCTTTCCACTAATGAACTAGATTTAACCGCCCAATTTTTTTTTTTTTTTTTTTTTATGGCACACAATTTGTACGTCACTTTTATTGAATTTAAATATTAAAATACATGAATCATAAAAAACACATACTGAAAAAAAAATGATACTAAAAAAAAAATAAAAAAAATCCAGTAATATATTATAGATAATAATAAATAATACTGGAGGGAATTTTTTTTTTTTTTTTTTTTTTTTTTTTTTTTTTTTTTTATGGCACACAATTTGTACGTCAACTTTATTGAATTTAAATATTAAAATACATGAATCATAAAAAAAACACATAATGAAAAAAAATGATACTAAAAAAAAAAATAAAAACCAGTAAAATATTATAGATAATAATAGATAATACTGGAGGAAAAAAAGAAGTATAATAATATTTAAAAACAATAAATCCATACAGCCCTTAATTCTAAATATAGAATTAAAGTAAAATTGATCTATCCTATTCCACTAGGGTCGGAAATAGGATCGGCATTTGCCCTACTAGGCTGTCCTACTGTGTTATCAGCATTGACGTTCCTGGAGAGGTTGGTTTTAAATTTATTGAATAATATATGTTGTCTTTTACAGACAACAGGCATGATATCATTCAATAGAGCCGCAGATCGCAACAAGAATGGGGATTTTGAATAAGTACCAGATTCAGTCTGACACTTAAACAAACATTCCCATTCCTTTTTGTATGGACTATTGTTAATTCTATCACTAAAACCATAATCTCTACCACCAATTAAAAAAATATATATTCTATACCTATTAACTATTTTTTTACTACCTAATATATCTATATTACTTATACTATTATTACTACTTTTATAACCCTTAACAATATTATTTATTCTATTATCCACACTAGGGTTATTACTGGTCCTAACTAAACTATTAAAAAGACTATCTAAAAAATAAAAAAAATTTCTATCTAAATCAGAGAAGTGATCAATACGAAGATTTTTAAATAAGAAACAATTTATAAACCAATGATCAATTCTCTGATAACTGCCACAATGGAAACAACATGAACAACAATTAGGACAAGAATTATTAATCATTTTAGCAGCTTTTGCAACTCTAGCATCAATTTTATATCCACATCTTGCCCTAAGTATCCACCGAAAACCTTTGCTATATTCAGGAAATTCTAGATTAAGCTTTAAGTAACTTCTTGATTCTTCAAAGTTGTACAATTTATAAGTTTTAGCTTTAATTGATTTATCACTGTTCATGTCTCTGTCCCAATAGAATTCCATAATTTCTTTAGTAGAGGATGAAATATTGTTTAATTTATCATTTAATATTTACTGGAGGGAAAAAAAAATAGTATAATAATATTTAAAAACAATAAATCCATACAAGCCCTTAATTCTAAATATAGAATTAAAGTAAAATTGATCTATCCTATTCCACTTGGGTCGGAAATAGGATCGGCATTTGCCCTACTAGGCTGTCCTACTGTGTTATCAGCATTGACGTTCCTGGAGAGGTTGGTTTTAAATTTATTGAACAATATATGTTGTCTTTTACAGACAACAGGTATGATATCATTCAATAGAGCCGCAGATCGCAACAAGAATGGGGATTTTGAATAAGTACCAGATTCAGTCTGACACTTAAACAAACATTCCCATTCCATTTTGTATGGACTATTGTTAATTCTATCATATCGTTAAAGATGTTGATTGTTTCACATCAATATTTAGTTTTTTTTTTTTTTTTTTTTTTTTTTTTTTTTTTAAATATATAATTGCCTATTTCAAGGAAAGTATTAAAGAATCAAATAATATACATCTTATCTTCATAAGCTTTTCCTAATTTATACCAAAATATTATAATAAAAAATCTATAAACATGAAAAATTTTCATCCATTTTATTTATTATATTTATAAAAACAACAATTAATAATAATTCAGAAACACTTTATAATATTAAAAAATAAAAAAACATTCAATTAATTTTTTTTTTATTTCCCTTTTTTTTTTTGGGAAATTTTTTTATTTTTTTATTTTATTTTATTTTTTTTTTACATTAAGTAATTTATTTGTTTAGTTTTATTTTTTAGTATTTAGTAATAATAGCATTTTTTTATCTTTGTTTTTTTATTTTTAATTTTTTTTGTAAAATTCTTTAATAATAGCATTTTTTATTATTTATTTATTTTATTTTTTGTTATTTATTTTTGGCTTTTTATTTTTTTTTGGCTTTTTTTGATTTATATTTATTTTATATACTTTTTATATTATTTAGAATCCTTTTTATTTATTTAGGGGTCTAAACAAAAAATATATATAATTTATATTTATTAATATTAACAAAAAAAAATTAATATTAATCTCTATAATAATATATAAAGAATTCAAGATGTGATTATATCTTGAAAAGATATATTACATACTTCAATTTTTTTACTTTCTTTAAATAAAAAGAAGTAAAAAAGTTTTTTTTGTGCTTCTATAATTTAAAAAAAACCAATATTTTTTTTAAATTTATATTTTAATTCTAACGTAAATATCAAAGAAAAAAAACAAAACTTTTTCAATTTACAAATTAAAATATAGTCTATAAGTTTGAAGATTTAATAAATAAGTATTTACATGGTTAAATACATAATCAAACGACTTAAACCATATTGAATTGAGTGCTAACACTTTCGACGTTCTTACGGCTAGACTTCTTAACCCAGGCGAAGATACCAGCAGTAGCGGCAAGACCACCACCAATAATAGCAGCCTTTTCAACAACATTGTTATCATCATCATCTGGGTCAGATTCTTCGTTGTCTTCAAGACCTTCAGTAGTTTCAGCACCGTCAGTTTCGGATTCTTCAACGTTGTCAACAGCGTTGTCACCGTAGGCATCAGACTTTTCACCAGCGTCATCTTCTTCCTTGGTTTCAGCATCATCAGCCTTAGTATCGGCATCATCTACCTTCTTGTCATCACCAGTTTCTTCAACATCCTTGGATTCAGCATTGTCACCTTCTGGTTGGTTAGCTTCATCACCTTCTGGTTGGTTAGCATTTTCTTCAGCTGGTTTTTCATCAGCGGTGTTGTTTTCTTCATTGTTGTCAGCATTGTCATCTGGAACAGAAAGTTCAGCAGAGTTGTCCTTAAGATCTTCTTCAGCAGCAGAAACAACATCAGTGTCGTTGTTTTCTTCACTAACTTCAGCGTAAGCTAAGTAAGCAAGGGAAGCAAGTAATAAAATTTTTTCGAATCTCATCTTGTTTATTTAATTATTTTATGTTTTTTTTAATAATCTATTATATATATTTTTTATGTTTTTTTTTTATTTATTTTTTATTATATATTTTCTTATAAAATATACTGAATTTAATGAAAAAAAAATTTATGAGGAAAATTTCTTTTCTTTTATATAAAAAAAAGAATAACAAAAAAAAAAAAAAACAAACAAAAAAATGTTATTAAAAATTATTTAATATTATAAAATATTAATTATTAATATAAAAAATTTTTTTTTTTAAAAATTAATATTTTTTATAAAACAATATATATTATATTATATTATATTATATTATTTATATATTAATTAATTAAATAATAAATATAATTTAAATTATTAATAATTATTCTTTTCTTTTTATTAATTACATTTAATTATTAATAATTTTTTGAGGTGATACAAATATATTTTGTTTTAGATTAAAAGTTTAAGAGATATAAAAGTTTAAAATTTTTGTACATCTTTTATTAATATAAAAATTATTAAAACATATTGTTATAAAACATTTTCTTGTAAGCCTTTTTTTTTTTTTATTTTTTTTTATTTTTTTAAAAATAATTTTAATTTTTAATTTTTTTATTTTTTTTTTAAATTTTCAATTTTTAATTTTTAATTTATTTTTCTCTTTTTCTTTCTATTTTATTTCTTTCTTTCCTAATAAATATATTATATTATATGTAATCCATATATGTAATATATTATAATATATGTAAATTATATATAATACATTTTATTATTGTTATGTTTTCTATATATTGTTTTAATTTAATTAATTTAAATGTCATGAAAAATTATAATTTAGGTAGAGTGTATTGAATAAAATGGAAATATGGAAATATCATCAATAAATTAATTTATATATATATATATATATTAATGTACATGTAAATAAATAAATGTATTATTGTCATTATTATTAATTATTTATATCATTATTTATATCATTATTATATTAATTAATAATTATTAAATAACTTAAATAGGAAATAAAAAATCAAAATGAAAAAAATGTAAATAATATATTTACATAAAAGAAATACATTACATAAAATATTGATATTTTATGTATTTAATAAAAATGTTTTTTTTTATTTTTTTATATTTTTATTTATATTATTATCTTTTTATTGTATTGTATTTATGAATAAGTACATAAATAGATAAATTTTAAATATGAATTTTTTATTTTATATTTTTATAAATAAAATAGTTTTAAAATAATTAATATTATAATTATTATGTAAATTTTTTGTTAATAATTAATAGGTATAAATTAGTTTTAATAATAGAAAAGTAAATTCTATTGAAATAGAATATTAGGTTATAAAAAAATATATTAATTTCATTTTAAAATTAATATATTTTAATAACAATATCACTTTTAATACATTATCCTACATTATAATACATTAATGTTTTAATATGTAAAGAATTATTTATTAACAAAAATTATGTATTAATGTAAATAAATTAAATAATAAATATTGACTAAAATAATGTAAAATTTTAATATATATTAATTTATATTATTTTATAAACGAATTATATTACATAATTTTGTAACATAAATAATATATGGTGATACAAAAAAAATAAAAATTACTATATTAATATAAAAAATAATATAAAAGAATAATATAAAAAAAATAGAAAAATAGAATTGAAATTAAAAAATATGTTAAAATATTGTTAAATATTTTCTTCCAATTCAAATAAATAATATATTTTCTTTTTAGCTAAAGTATAATAAAAATTCTTTTTGTAGTTTATTCTTGGCTCAAAGAAAATATTCTTGGCTTTATATGAAAATATTTTATTTATAATAATTTAAATTATGGATTTATGAATATAGGATAATAATAACAAGTACATAAATAAAATGTTGAATTTTAATGTATTATTAATAATATTATTATTAAATAGAATATGTATTTAATAAAACTATATATATTATTATAATTATATTAATATTATATTAATATTATAATATTATATTAATATAATTATAATAACTATTATGATATTATTATGATATTATTGTAGATATAAAATTATTTTTTATATGTATTATAACATAACATAATATAATATAATATAATAAAATATAATATATATAATATACTGTATATTGTATCTATTTTGTTTTATTAATTAGTTGATAAAGAACCATAATAAATAAATCAATTTTTAGTTAATGAACAAAAAATTTTGATAACATTTAATATATAATAATATATTTATAATTACATTTATAACATATATTACTATATATTAACAATTAATTCGTAATATATATTAAAGGTTTCGTTTAAAGGATAAATTGCTAATAATTTTTAATTGTAAAAAAAAAAAAAATTATTTTTGTAAAAAAATATGTAAAAAAAAAAAAAAAAAATAAAT
>MCFG01000307.1:62500-86153 GCA_002104895.1 Anaeromyces robustus
GATAATATTATTTATGTATAATATTTAAAATGATTTTGGTAATACACCTTTAATAATAAAGAAAAATTAGAGACATTTATATAAATAATAATATTCATCAGTTTTAGTTTTTTTCTTTAAATTAAAAATACTAATTAAAAAAATAAATGAAAGAGAGAAGGAGAGGAATTATTATTAATAAAACAACTACAATAATTAATTAATTATCTTTTAAAATTAAAAAAGCTTATAAATTACTTATTTCTTTGATATTAATTATATATATATATATAGATTTTAATATATATATTTATTCTTATATATATGTGTTCTTTATTTTTATTTTTATTTTTATTAATTAAATATTTATTGAAATATTGAATATATATAAATTATAAAATTATATTAAAATAATTAGGGTCATAATCAAAACAAAATTAACAGTATAATCAAAGTATGCATTTTATTGTATTGATATAGTATAATATAATTCATATTATAGAGTAAAATATATTTTTCATGCTTAAAAATGCTTTAAAATTTTATATTTCCAGAGATTTATAGTAGAAAAAAGAATTTTTTTTCTTTAATATATATGAATATATTTAATTAAAATATTTTATATCTAGTTTTAATATATATATTATTTAATAGAAATTAATTTATAATAATTTATTTTGATCGTTTTATTAAAAAGTTAAAAATATTTCTTTGTTCAATTTATTTATTTATTTATTTATTTATTTATTTATTTATGTATTTAAATTTTTTTGTTTTTGTTTTTGTTTTTGTTCTTGTTTTTATATTTAATATATTATTATTATTATTTTATATTAATTAAATACTTTATATATATGTGTATTTTTATTACATTTTATTTTATTTTATTTTATTTTATTTTATTTATTTTAATTTATTTAACAGTTTTTATTATAATAAATCATTTAAAAGTAATCTCAATATTGTCCAATCTTAATTTTTTTTTTTTTTTTGAATATCCATAAATGTATATAAAAATTGTTATATTTTATTTTTTTAATTAATTCGTCATGTTTACCTAGTTCAATAATTTTACCACTACATATTTTATTTACCTATTAAATAGTTTATTGTACGACTTAAAATTAATTTTGAAATTGATTTTATCAAGATATGAAATAATTTTTTATATAAAAAAAAACTACTAGTATATATTTTTTTTAAGAACAGCTGTAACAATAGAGTTTTCTTTTGTTTTTTTTCAGATAAAAATATTAACTTTTTTTTTTTCATTTACTATTGAATTTTATCCTTTTGGAAATTTCTTTAATATAATCATGAATATAAGTAAGCTTTTTTTCTTTTAACGATTTAGATAGTTTCTATATTTATTGTACTATTATCATTTTACCAAAGTCAAATGCTATTAGTAATAATTTCTTTTCTTTTTCTTTTCTTTTTTATTTTAAAAAAAAAAACCTTGGAAAAAAAGATTTCCAAAATTGATATTTCCAAAATTGATTCAGAATTTTTTATATGAAAAATATTACTAACTTTTTTTTTTTTAAAATTTATTATTGTGCCTTTATTACAATTATAAATTTTTAAAGTAACATATGTATAGTTGTCTTACCAAAATCAGAAAGACCAATTAAAGTTTTTATTAATATTATTTATTTAAGTATATATAATCATATTCATCTTTATTATTATTATTATTATTATTATTATTATTATTATTATTATTATTATTATTATTATTACTATTATTATTATTATTATTATTACTATTATTACTATTATTATTATTATTATTATTTGTTGTTGTTGTTGTTTTTGTGGTAGTTGATTGTTTTTTTTTAATTATTATCCAGATATTTAAAATTAAAACTAAAAAACAAAAAAAAAAAAAAAACGGTATCTTTTCTTAGATTGTAGTTTACATCTTTAATACTTTCCATAGTAATTAAAATCAAGGAAATGTGTTTTTTTTACCAACCAAATTACGGAATGACGAGTTTTAGATATATTATTTAAAGATTTGATTAAAGCAACCAATAACAACAAAGATAATAAAAGTTGAAACTGTAAAAATATAATAAAAAATTAGATTTTAAAAAAATAAATACTTATAATAATCATTAAAGATAAATCATATTTAAAAAATGGTCTAATACTTGTTTCTAATTTAAATGGTTTTTAAAGGTGATATCATAGAACCAAAAAAAAAGTTCTGGAATCATATATAAGAGAAAAAAAATGTGAAATAATTAATTTAAAAATATATTTGTCATTTTTTTTTCCTGAATTCTTATTATAAAATAGTACATTAATGGTAAATAACAATAAATATGTTTCAATTAATTTTATTGTTTATGAAACATCAATATTATTATAACAATGTTCATAAGTAAAGTATTTATGCCAAGAACATAACAAATATTTTTTAATAATCTAAAAAAAAAAAAAAAAATTTTTTTTGTAATATTTAATATTAAGTATTTCATTAAACATTACTAGTATTTAAATTATTAAGAATTATTAATATTATATTAACCTGAACAAGATGGGAATGACTAAAACAGTAATATATTAAATATTACTAGTATTTGAATTATTAAGAATTATTAATATTAGATTAACCTGAACAAGATGGGAAACGACTAGAACAGTAATATAACTATTTTCAGTATCAAAACTTATAGAATATTTTCATTCTTTCTTTTTTTTTAGTTTTGGAAGTTTTAAAGAATTTTTAAATTCTTTTATAACTGAAAATTATATTTTTGAAATTAACATATAATGCTGAATTTTTTTGGTTGCTCTGGATTGTTTATTTTTTTTTTTTTCTTTTTTCATTCAAAAATTCTATCTATTCTTATATTCATATTATATCTTTTTTCATTAATAGTTTGAATATGAATTATTAAAAAATTAATAAATTATAAAGAGGGTTAGAAAAACAAATTGAATACATAATAATGAAAAAAAATAATTTAAATCTTTTTGTATCATTTTCATTTTTTTTTTTTTATTAAGAAATATTAAAATATTAATCTATTAGGTATAACACAATAATTGTAAAAAATTCAATTAAATCTAAAAATAATCACGTTCCATTACTGAATATATATAAAACAAAATTTTAGAAAATATATTCACATTATTATTTATTATTTCTTTTTAAATTAGTAGCTAATTAATGAAAAAAAATAATAGTTTTACTAAATTTTTTTTTAAAATTACTGAAATTCTATAATACATTATTGAAAAAAAATAAAAGCACTAATTTTTTAAAAACTACTGAAGTACTATATATATTATGGAAAAAAAATACAACCATTAATTAATTTTTTTTCTATCATTTTCTCTTTACATTTTAATATTCATTTTAATAGTTGTATGTTTTTTTTTAATTTTATTTTTACATTTTAATATTCATTTTAACAGTTGTATGTTTTTTTTTCTGTTATTTTCTTTTTACATTTTAATATTTTTTTAACAGTTATATGGTTTTTAACCTTTTATACTATCTATTATAGATGAATTTAGTAATATGGAATATATGGAATATATAAAAAAATTTATTTTGAATTAAAAAAAAAATTTAATATAACTGAACAAAAAAATTACAGTAATCAACTACTTTAACAATATATTTGGAATACTTTCAAGCAATAAATAATTTCAATAGTTTCTACATTTTGATTTGTAATTTTACCATTAAAACATATAGTTTTAGTACTTAAATAACTTAAAAAGAAGAAATCCAATATATTTAACTATTCTAACTCTTATATTATGAAAATATATCATAAGTAGAAACGTGAAAAAAAATTTTTTTAGGGATAAATATTGCAATAAAACTGTAAAAAGCATAATTATCATTAGTAATAATTTGCTTATTTAATTATTATTTGATTATCATTATCTATACTGTAGATATTATTAAAAAAAAACTTTATATATGATTAAAGTTTGTTTTCAGGAATAATAGACATTATTTTATTTTATCTTATTTTATTTTATAAATTTTAATTAATTAAATTTCGTACCATAGAGAAACCAACATTGAAATTGAAAAGAATAGTTTTTTTTTATAAAAAATTTTTTTATAAATTTTGAAAGGCTTTAATAAATTTTTAATTAAAATAACATATCATATCATATTATAATAAAATATTAATAATATTAATAGATTAGTATTAATGTTGATTGTCTTTATCTTTATAGTGTATCTTTAAGGCATAAATTAAAAAAAAAATGTGGAAAGAATAAAAAATAGGGAAACGAAAAAATACAATAAAATACAAAAAAATATGATAAAATAAAATAAAATAAAATAAAATAAAATAAAATAAAATAAAATAAAATAAAATAAAATAAAATAAAATAAAATAAAATTAAATAAAATAAAATAAAATAAAATAAAATAAAATAAAATAAAATAAAATAAAATAAAATAAAATAAAATAAAATAAAATAAAATAAAATAAAATAAAATAAAATAAAATAAAATAAAATGAAAAGATTGATAAATAAATAAATAAATGAATAAATTAATAAATGAATAAATGTGAATAAATGTTAAAAGTTATTAATTTAGTTTTGATAATTAGGTCAACTTATTAATATATTTTATGTAAAGAGTTACAAATATTTAAATTATTATTATATTTTTATATTAATACAAAGTAACATATATATTAAATTTAATAGATTACATTTTAATATACTTAACACATATTTATCATATTTTAATAATAAATAAATTAATAAATTATATATTATAAATTAAAAAAATTATTGAATAGAAATGTATAGATTATAGAAAAAAAATTAAATCCGCACAATTAAATGAGTCATATGTTATATGACTCATAATAATAGCTTTAATTAACTTTTTTTTTTTTTTAAAAATATATAGTAAATAAATATAAAGGAAGCAATTTTCTCTCTATCTCTTTTTTTTTTTTTTTTTTTTTTTTTTTTTTTTTTTTTTTAATATTATTATTAATTATTTTTATAAATCGTTTTATACATTATATTACTATTTTTAATTATAAAGAAATTTTAAATAAATATAGGAAAATATAATTAAGGTAAGTTATGTTATTTATTAATTATAATAATATATTAAAATGAAGAAAAATAAAGTTTTTGCTATAAAAATATAAACAATTATTTTATACTAATAGTAAGTACGAATGGATATTATTAAGGTAGGTAATAATTTTTATTTTAAAAAAAAAATTTATTAAACTACACAATCCCGCAATTGCGGAGTTGTAGAATTTATAATTTTATATATACATATTAACAAAAAATTTTAAAAATTATATATGATGTATATATTTATAAATTAATTTAATAAATAAATAAAAATATTTCAAAATTAAAATTAAAATTAAAAAGATAAATGAAAATAAATTTCAATTTAGATTTAATTATAATTACAATGTCATTTCAATTTAAAATTTCAATTTACATTTAAATTTCATTTATTATTTTTTTTAATTTTGAATATATTAAGAAATAAAAATAAAGAAAACTATTAAAGTATTTATTAATTAAATATGATTAATATTATCATAATTTTTTATTATAAAATTTATTTATTAACTCTACAAGATTGATAGAAATAAATATATATTAATTGTTATAACTCTTTATGAGTATTTACTATATTAAATATTAATAATAATATATAATATATTTATTTTATATTAAAGTTTTTTTTTCTAAATATATTTCTTCAAGTTTTTTCAAATTTTTTATATATAAAAAGTTTTATTTAAGTATGAATAAATAATAATAATTATTATTATATAATAATTATAATGCTTTTTTTTTCGTTTTTATTGTTATACATTCAATAATATGATTTTAATTATTAATAAAAAATTTAAATGAAATATCTTTATATAATCATATTATTAAAAGACATATGAAATATTAAAAATCCTTTTTTTTTTTTTTTATCATTTATTATTTTAGTATAATAGATAACTTGTAAATAAATAAATAAATAAATAAATAAATAAATAAATAAATAAATAAATAAATAAATAAATAAATAAATAAATAAATAAATAAAAAATAAATAAGTAAATAAGTAAATGATGTCTAAAAAAGAATAATTTAAATATATAATTATATATGAATTATAAAAGTAATAATTAATTAAAAACTTTATTTATTATAAGAATTTATTTAATATCCAATAAAGTTGATAAAAATTTGAATCATTAAGTTTTAATACTTTTCAACCAATCATTTTTTAATATTCTTTTTTTTTTAAAAAAAGCGAAGTAATTAAATATTATATGAATATATATTTGTAATTTATTCTAATATATTCATATTATATATAAAATATATTTTATAGTAAATTTAATATACTGTACGACAATATTAAAAAATTTTTTATATAAATTTTATTTTCAATTAGATTAAATTTTTTTTTTGTATAAATATGACATTAAAAAACATCAAAAAAAATTCAAACAAAAAAAGTTTAAAAATATTTATATTTAGTTAATATAAATATAAGTTTAGAAAAAAAATAATAATAAAGAAATAAATAATAATAAATAAAATAAAATAAAATAAAAAAGAAGAAAGAAAAAAATATTAAATAAAAATGTTTAATAAAATTCTTTTATTTTTAACTTTAAGTAAGTAAAAATGTAGATAAATAAAAAAAAAGAAAAAGAAAATAGAAATGAGATAAATGAGATAAAAGTATATTAAGAGGTTTTTCTTTTTTTTAATTTATATGTAAAATACTAGTTTTGATAATTGAAACAAAATTCTTGGATAACCTTGATAGAACTTTTAGTACTGGTGACGATAAAGTTCTCGAAGTCAATATTACTATGCCAGATGAAGATTATTCAAAAGTTTTAGAATATGTTCAAGTTGGTTTAGAAGATATTGAAAATGGTACAGTTAAAGATTGTAAAACAAAATCTGCTACTGTTACCATTGCTGATAATAAGTATGTAATTATAATTAAATTTTTATAAATATATTAAAAACATAAATTATATTAATAAAAATTATATTAAATAATTATATATATATATTTTTTTTTTAAAAAAAATATTTAGTGACGTTAAAGTTTTCCCTGATAGTACTTTTAAACTTGGTGGTAATTTTGCTAGAACTTTTAGTAAACCAGGTTTTAATATCAATCTTTCAAGTGAATATAATGACCGTAAAAGTTTCCGTCTTCGTACTGATGTTAATGATAAATCTTATTTAAGACAAAAACTTATTATTGATATTGCTAATAGAGTTGGTTTACCATCTATTCAAAGTACTTTTGTAAAACTTACTATTAATGGAAATTATTATGGATTGTAAGTTTTCTATTTTAATAATATATATACATATTATTTTTAATAAGAACTAGAAACTAGAAAAAAAATAAATATAAATAAATTATAATTATTTTCTTATAAATTAATATTGAGAAAAAAAATAAATTGAATAGATTTTATGAATAAATATTGAAATAAAAAATGAAACAATTTTTTTATACATTTATACTTATTTTAAATATTTTATAAATTTTAAATAGATATAAATTAATGGATACACTTAAACCAGTTAATATTAAAAGACTTTACAACACTGAAACTAAAAAAAGTGAATTAGAATTATATCAATGTAAAAATGATGGATTTACATTTACACTTGATACTGCCGACCATTGTACTAATGATTCAAGTGATAATGAAAATGATACTGAAGAATTCATTAAATTTGTTACTGATGTTAATAAGGCTACTACTATTGAAGATTTAGAAAAAATTATGAATGTTGATGTTTTCTTAAAATATCTTGCTATTGATTGGATTATTGGTTCTTTTGATCATTTCTTAGTTTTAGGTCATAATTTCTATTTCTATAAAAATGAAATTAATAATAAATGGGATATTATTTATTATGATTATGATAATACACTTGGTCAAGGTCTTGGTTCATGGGCATGGTATAATGGTAAAAATGAAGGTATCACTGATTTTTCTAAAGTTTCATTTAAACAATTTTCAAATGATCAAAAAATTCTTGATATTGCAGTTAATAATGATGATACAAGATTTAAAAAGAATTTAAAAGAAGTTTTAACTTATGGTTTTAATCCAGTTCTTTTAAATGAACATATTAATGATCTTAAATCACTTATTTCTCCATATGTTGAAAAAGATTTTATTCCAATTAATGAAGATGGAGAATTACCAGGTAGAGTTAATAAAAAGGGATTTCCAATGATTTCATCTTATGAATTATATCAAATGAATTCCGAATATGAAACTACTGAATATATTGAAATTGATCCAGAATATGTTCCAGGTATAAAAGCATGGATTGAAAGTTCATTTGAAAATGCATGTGATCAATATGGATTTGATAAAGAACAAATATTAAAAGATGCTGTTACTTTAACTCCAACTTCATTCTTTACAAAAATTAAGAATGGACAATCACCATATGATGATGATGATAATAATAATTCATCAAATGATATAAATAAAAAGGAAGAATGTTGGTCAGAAGAACAAGGATATTCATGTTGTCAAGGATGTAATATTCTTTTAGTTGAAGAAGGACAACAAAAATGGGGATTTGAAAATAATAAATGGTGTGGAATTGTTGAAAGTGTTTGTCAACAACAAGAAGAAATATGTCAAAATAGTGAATATGGTTGTTGTAATACATGTAATCAATATTACATGGATATTACTGGTAGATATGGTTATGAAAAAAGAAAATGGTGTATTCTTAAGAGTACTTGTTAAATAATAAAAAAAACAATATATATAATAACAAATATTATTTATTATATTATTTATTATTCAAAACAAAAAAAAAAAAGATTTAAAGTAAATTAACATATTAAAAAAAAATAAGATAATAAAATATTTGTTAATGTTTTAAAGAATAAAAATTTTAAGTTATTAAAAAATAAAATAAAATGTAAAAAAAAAAAATTATAAAATAAAATAAAATGTAAAAAAAAAATTATAAAATAAAATAAAATAAAATAAAATAAATAATAAAATAAAATAAAATAAAATAAATAATAAAATAAAATAAAATAAAATAAATAAGTAAATTAGTAAGAAAAAAGTTTTTTTGTTATTGTTTTTTGTTTATTCAACTTTTGTTTCTTTTTTAGTGAAATGAAAATTTTTTTTATTTTTAATTTTTTATTTCTATTTTAAAAAAATGATATAAAAAATAAACAAAGTTTTATAGTATTTATTTACATATTAATTTATTAATATTTTTTTTTTTTATTTATTTTATTTTATTTGAATTATATAAATATTTAGATATTTTAAATAAAAATTAATGAATTTATGAATTAATAAATTAATAAATAAATAAATAAATAAATAATATTTTCAATATATAAATAAAATTTAAAGATAAATTGAATTGTTACATGATCAATTAAAATTTAATGATCAAATAGAAATTATTTATTTAATTATTTAATTAAAAATGATAATATATATAATTATTATTATAAAATATTAATTTTATAATAATTTTTATTTTTATAAAAAAAAAAAATCAAAATAAAAAAAATAATTTTCTTTTAAATTTAATAATATTACATAATAAAATAATAAATTTTACTAACCTTTTTTTTTTAATTTTATTTAAAGTTTTATTTTATTTTTTATTATTTAAATTAAAATTTAAAATGTAATTATTTTCATTTAAATGTAATTTATATTTATTATATATATATTTTTTTATTTATTTTAATTGTTATAATACTTTATAATAAATAATATAATTATACTAACCTTTTTTTTCATTATTATTTATTTAATTTAATTTTTGTAATTAAAATTTTAAAATTTAATCATTTTCAATTAAATGTAATTTACATTTATTTTTTTTTTTTATTTTTTTTTTAATTTAAAATTTAAAAATATAGAATTTCCAAAAAATCATTGTTATTGTTAAAAAATACTTTGGTAATTTTATTATATTTAATTTATTTCATAATATATTTTTAATTAATTATTTTTTTTTATTTAAATTAATGTGTACCATCCTTTGTAAACAAGATTGGTATTCTTTTCCGCAAATTGATAGCGGATGTGAATACCGATAATTTATTGTTTTGTTTTTGTAAATGTAAATTATAAATATTTTTTTTTGTTTCATTAATATAAATTATTATTTATTGATAAAAAATGCTTATTTGATAATTTTTTAATAAAAATACTTTTATTTTATTTATCTTAATATCATATATATCATATATATTATATAATTATTTTTTAATAGTATTAATTAATTATTTATTTAAAATATTAAAAAATATTATCCTACCTTATTTATACTTACTATTATTTGTCTTTTTTTTTTTTAAATTAAGAAAAATTTTTATAATTAGTTATATACCAACGAAAAGTAAAAAAAAAAAAAAGAATAAAAGTAAAAAAAGAGAAAAAGAAAAAAAAAAAAAGAGAGAAAATTCAACTTTTTATATATTTATAATTAATTTTACTTTAATGTATTTTAGAACTATATATTAATAATAAAAATTTTAATATATTATAATATATTATAAAAATTGAAATAAAAAAATTTTTGCATGAGTCATTAAATCATATGAATAATATGATTAGATGGAATTATGCGGAAAGAAAAAGCCTCATATTTCTATTTAATTTATATATTATAATATAAATATATTATAATATATTAATATTAAATATTATTAGTATATTAAATATTATATAATATAATATATTATATGATTATTATTATAGATTAAAAAAGCTAATAAAATTATTTATTTATTTTTTTTAATAACAGAACAGTTATATTATTACTTTATTGAATTTATTAATACTTAGAATATTATATAAAAACATAAAATATATATAGTATCATAAAAATATGTAAAATAAGAAAAAATATAGGTAGAAAAAAAAAACTAAAAAAGAAAATAAGATTATAACACTCCAAAAGACCTTAAAAAAATCAAGGAGGCTGCTTCAAATTAATTATAAAAAGTAATATGAAATATAATTAGATTTTACTAATTGGATTAATATAAAATTTTTAATTTAAGGATTTTTTATTTTTATTAAGTTAATTTTACATATATAATAATATTCAATATTTACTCTATAAAAGAATTAAAATATATTTTATACATTTTTATAGATATATATATATATACTAAATTAAAAATAGAAAAAAAATTATTATTCATTATTATAAAGAATCATTAAGTTTTATTATTTAAAAAAATAATTAATATAAATAATTATTTTTAAGAAAAATCAGTAATTATAAACAAAGCTATAGTGATATATAAATCGTTAAATCAAAAGAATTGTGTACTATAAAAAAAAAGTAAAATCAAAATAATATAAAATTACTTTTATAAAATAATAAATGAACAAAAAAATAAATGAACAAAAAAATAAATGAACAAATAAAAAAAAAGTACTTATTATTAAATATATTTATTATTAATTTTTTATTTATTTATTTTTATTTATTTTTTAAAAAATGTAATAATAATTATAATTATTATTATTATTATTATTATTATTATTATTATTATTATTATAAAATAGTATTTACATAAAATTTTTATTAATTTTTTTTATAAATATTTTGTTTTATATCATTTTTAATATAAATATTTTTTTTATTAAAAAAGAGTGATTAATAACGAATATAATATTTTTAATTTAATATTTAAATATTTTAATTATAAATATTATATTTAATTTAATATAAAAATTTTATAAGTTTGTATTTTCTTTATATTTTTTTATTTTTTATTTTTATTTTTTTCTTTTTTTAATTTTTTTTTTGTTTTTATATGTATATATATTTTTTTAATTTTATATAATTTATTTAGTTACGATTAATTTTTGTTTAAAAATATATGTTAGGTTTTAACAAGTACTTTTAAGAATACACCATTTTCCTTTTTCATAACCATATCTACCAGTAATATCCATGTAATATTGATTACATGTATTACAACAACCATATTCACTATTTTGACATATTTCTTCTTGTTGTTGACAAACACTTTCAACAATTCCACACCATTTATTATTTTCAAATCCCCATTTTTGTTGTCCTTCTTCAACTAAAAGAATATTACATCCTTGACAACATGAATATCCTTGTTCTTCTGACCAACATTCTTCCTTTTTATTTATATCATTTGATGAATTATAATCATCACCATCATATGGTGATTGTCCATTCTTAATTTTTGTAAAGAAGGAAGTTGGAGTTAAAGTAACAGCATCTTTTAATATTTGTTCTTTATCAAATCCATATTGATCACATGCATTTTCAAATGAACTTTCAATCCATGCTTTTATACCTGGAACATATTCTGGATCAATTTCAATATATTCAGTAGTTTCATATTCGGAATTCATTTGATATAATTCATAAGATGAAATCATTGGAAATCCCTTTTTATTAACTCTACCTGGTAATTCTCCATCTTCATTAATTGGAATAAAATCTTTTTCAACATATGGAGAAATAAGTGATTTAAGATCATTAATATGTTCATTTAAAAGAACTGGATTAAAACCATAAGTTAAAACTTCTTTTAAATTCTTTTTAAATCTTGTATCATCATTATTAACTGCAATATCAAGAATTTTTTGATCATTTGAAAATTGTTTAAATGAAACTTTAGAAAAATCAGTGATACCTTCATTTTTACCATTATACCATGCCCATGAACCAAGACCTTGACCAAGTGTATTATCATAATCATAATAAATAATATCCCATTTATTATTAATTTCATTTTTATAGAAATAGAAATTATGACCTAAAACTAAGAAATGATCAAAAGAACCAATAATCCAATCAATAGCAAGATATTTTAAGAAAACATCAACATTCATAATTTTTTCTAAATCTTCAATAGTAGTAGCCTTATTAACATCAGTAACAAATTTAATGAATTCTTCAGTATCATTTTCATTATCACTTGAATCATTAGTACAATGGTTAGCAGTATTAAGAGAAAATGTAAATCCATTTCTTTTACATTGATATAATTCTAATTCACTCTTTTTAGTTTCAGTGTTGTAAAGTTTTTTAATATTAACTGGTTTAAGTGTATCCATTAATTTATATCTATTTAATATTTTTAAAATATTTAAAATAATATATTTAATAAATATAAATAAAATATATAAGTATATATGTTTTATTTTTTATTTCAATATTTATTCATAAAATCTATTCAATTTATTTTTTTTCTCAATATTAATTATATATTATTTATATATATTTATTTTTCTTTCTAGTTTCTAGTTCTTATTAAAAATAATATGTATATATATATGTGTATAAAAAAAATGAAAATAGAATACATACAATCCATAATAATTTCCATTAATAGTAAGTTTTACAAAAGTACTTTGAATTGATGGTAAACCAACTCTATTAGCAATATCAATAATAAGTTTTTGTCTTAAATAAGATTTATCATTAACATCAGTACGAAGACGGAAACTTTTACGATCATTATATTCACTTGAAAGATTGATATTAAAACCTGGTTTACTAAAAGTTCTAGCAAAATTACCACCAAGTTTAAAAGTACTATCAGGGAAAACTTTAACGTCACTAAATATTTTTTTTTAAAAAAAAAATATATATATATAATTATTTAATATAATTTTTATTAATATAATTTTTATTAATATAATTTTTCTTAATATAATTTATTTTTAATTTATTTATAAAAATTTAATAATAATTACATACTTATTTTCATAATCAGTTATAATAACAGTAGCAGATTTTGTTTTATAATCTATAACTGTACCATTTTCAATATTTTCTAAACCAACTTGAACATATTCTAAAACTTTTGAATAATCTTCATCTGGCATAGTTATATTGACTTCAAGAACTTTATCGTCACCAGTACTAAAAGTTCTATCAAGGTTATCCAAGAATTTTGCTTCAATTATTGAAACGGAAACTAAATAAAAAAATGAAAAAATAGATTTAGTAAATAGATTAATTTTATATCATATTATAATATAATAATGATTATTTAATATATTATGACATACTTAAGATAGTTAATAATATAATTTTTTTAAGCATTTTGTTTTTATCAAAATTTGTTTTTTTTTTTATTAAAAGTTTTTATTTAATTTGTTTAGTTATTCTTATTGAGATATTGAGTTTTTTTTTTTTTATATGACTTTATAATCAATAAAAAGTTTTTTATTTTAATGAAAAATACAATATATTTTTCTTTATTTATTATTTATTTTTTTTGATTAATTTTTATTTGTTTTATTTTTTTAATTATTTATTTATTTTAATTTGATTTATGAATTTTATGATACATTTTTAAAGTATTTATACAAATTTAATTATTTTAATCAATAAAAGAAAATAGCTTCAACAATACTAAAGATTTTATATATAAGTAAAATTAAGGTTTATATATATAATAATATAAAGTATTATATTCAACAATATTAAAGTTAATATAATTAATATAATATAATTAATCTATATAATACTTATATACAAATATATTTTATTAATACTATAAACAATATATTAGAATATATTTGTATATATTTAAAAAATTTTTTATTATTATTGAATTAATAGATATATTAATATTAAAAATTATAGTTTAATGGATTTAATTACGGACAAAAATCCATTAAAAATATAAAACAAATGACTAACTTTTAGATGTGACTCACAAGATTTTAATTAATTAAAATTTTTTATGAGTCACATCTAAAAATCAAAAAATTTAATATCCAACTGATCCAATATTTGATTATAGATATATTATTTATCTTTTTTTTTTTTATAGAATATCATTTTTTAATCAATATGATAAAAACTTTATTGAATGTTAATGAATTAAACTAACATAGAATAAAATAAATAATAAAAAAATAAAATAGAATAGAATAACTGAATAAAAAAAATGAATATCATTAAATATTATGAAGATATTAAGAATTTTCATTTAATAATTTAATATATTATTTATAATTTAAAGAAAATAGATACTAATAAATTTTAAATAGTAAATTATTTTTTTAAGATTTCAAAAAAAAAATAATAAAAATTAAGAATTATAAATTAATGAATTAATTTATAAATCAAAATATTTAAAACATTGTCAAATAAAAAAGTGAAAATTATTTTTTCAATGAAATATATTTTCTATTTTATTATTAAAAGAATTATATATTATAATAATTAAGTAGATGTTGATATATATATAAAGTAATTTAATTAAATATTACAAGAAAACGTTTTTTTTTTTTTTAAAAATAGTCATATGATATGATTCATAAAAGTAATAAATAATAGTAAAAAAAATCATATTATATAAAATAATAGTATTGCATTTATAATTATAAAACAAAATCTTTTTTTTTTTTTTTTTTTTTTTTTTTTTTTATATATACAATTGTTATATTGTTAACAATAGTTGTTCTTATATTAAGGCTTTTTTTTTATTAACGGACTTACACGGAATTAATAAAAAAAACCTTATTTTTTTTTGTGACGTCAAAAAAAATTTTTTTTGCACCAATAAAATTTTAGTTATAATGTCATATGCCTTTTTTTTTTTTTTTTAATTAAAAAAAAATTTTTTTTCTTTTTGTATTATTTATAATTTTCTCTAAGACATGATAAAATAATTTTTTATCATAATATAATAAAGATTATACAAAAGTGGATATTTTCCATTTTTAATTCCATATTTTTTAAATGATAAATCTATTACTATTATTACAAGGTAGGTATTAAACATTTTACATATGTTTACTTTATCCAAATTATTTATTAAAAGGTAATTTTCTAATTCATATAGAATTCTTTTGATTTCTTTATACATTAAAATTTAATGTATAATATAATTCATAATATATTATACATATATTTAAATATTTTAATAAGTTATTTAATAAAATTATTAGAATTATTGTTAAGTAAGATCAAATTTTTTATTATGTATACATTACTGTATACAATAATTAAAAATGTACTTTTTCTTTTTTTGAAGAAAAGGTCCTATATATTATTTATTATTTATTAGTTATAATTAACTATTATTATTATTATTATTATTATTTATTATTTTAACTATTATTATTATTATTATTATTATTTTAACTATTATTAACTATTATTATTATTATTACTAACTGTTATTATTATTATTAACTGTTATTATTATTGATATTATTTATTATTATTATTAACTGTTATTACTGTTACTATTTATTATTATTATTATTTAAACATAATTAAAAATAATTATTTAAGATATTTATATAAACAATATTAATTTTTTTTTTTTTTTGAAATATTTTTTTATTTATTTATTTATTAATAAATATTAAATTAATTCATAAAAGCAAAATTTAAAATTATAAAAATATAATAATGATAATGATATTACATAATTAAACAAATAATAATATAAGGAAATAAAAAAAAAATTATATTAAAAAAATTTAAGAATATCATAAAAAATTAATATTATAATTAAAAATTATGAATATATATACAAGTTCTTTTTTTTTTTTTTTTAAAAAAAAAAGAATTTAAAGTTTTGAATTATTTTAGAAATTAATAATAGAAATTATAATAGGATAAGAAAATATTATTTTTTTTTAATTCATAAAATATATATTATATATTATATATATAATATATTTAATATTTAAAAGAGATTTGTATAGGATAAGATTTTTTTGAAGTATTATTATAAAATACATTATTTTTAATAAAAAAAATTTTTTTTTGTTCTTTTTAGAATAAATGTAAAATTAAAAAAATATTTTTTATTTAATTACTAATAGGATAAGATATTTTTTCTTCTTTTTTTTATTTTGCTTTTCTTCCAATTATTTTTCTTATTTTTTTTTTTCAATTGTTGAATATTTTACTTTCTTTTTATTGCTATAATTAATTTTCTGTTATACTTTTTTGATTATTAATAGGATAAGAAATTTTTATTTTTATCTTTTTTTTTTTTTTTTTTTTTTTTTTTTTTGTAATTTGAAAATAATTCTTTATAGGATAAGAAATTTTTATTTTAATTTTTATTTTTTTTTGTAATTTGAAAATAGTTTTTTATAGGATAAGAAATTTTATTTTTATTTTCAATTCTTTTTTTTTTTTGCAATTTGATAATAAATAATAAATTAAATAGGATAGTATAGGATAAGAATTATAATAATTTTTTTTAGAAGATTAAATTTTTGATAAAAGTGCAAATATTAATTATTATATTAATATTTTTTAAGTATTTACAAGAAATTATTAATAGGAATAGAAATTATTAATAGGATAAGAAAATAAAAATTTTTTTTCTCAAATATTATATATTTATATGTAAATTTTATCATTTCTTATATATATATATATAATATGTTGTTGTTGTTGTTTTTATGTTGATCTTTTTTTTAATTTTTTAATTCTTCTTTTAAATAATAATATAATATCAATTGTTGTTCATTTTTTAAGTTTATTTTAATTTTTTTTTTACTGTTTTTAATTTTTTTTATAATATGATATGATCAACTAAATCTTTTTTTATAAGTTGTTATTTTTTTTTTTTGGACTAGTAAAATAAAACTATCACGAATATTTACAAGAATATGTTCTTTATGGAACATTTTTTTTAAAAAAAAATTGAGTAATAAAAAAAGAAATAGTTCTTTTTTTTTTTTTTTTTAGATCATATCAATAATTACCATTTATTTGAATGGGAAATAATTTTCCAACATGAAGTAGTATCCCCTTTCCTTAATAACTATAATAATTATAATAGTTATTATTTACAACAAGGAATTATTTTTTTTATTATATGTATTATCAAGAGCAATAGTATTAGTTGATCAAATTTCAAATTATTATAGATAAGAGAGAAGTATATATAAGTATCATATAAGGAATCTTCATTATATTATTCATTAGAGCTTTTATTAGAACTTTCTTTATATTTATGTATCAAAACGAAAAAAAAGGTCCATAATTGTATTTAACTAAAGCTCAAGATTATCCATATTAAAAAAAGGGGGAGATAGCACTTCTAAATTATTAAATGGTTTTCTTATTTTTGGAAAAAAAAATTGATAAAAAAATAATAATTAATAACAGATTCCATTATGATCGGCTAGAATTTTTTTTTTTTTAGATGATGTTTTTGTTGTCTTTATCATTAGCTTTAATATCATCCCATATTATCAATATTATTTATTATCATTTTGAATTAATGGAAAGGTATTAGTTGTCATTAAAAAGATATAATGACATACAGAATTTTAATTTTTTTCTTCATTATTTACAAGTAAGAAGCTAATGACGGACCCATCAAAGTAAAAAATAACATAACATAACATAGCATAGCATTAGTAGCCGATATTCTTATAATAGAATTGTTATTACTATTATTATTATGTATTTACAAATTATTTTATATTATATAATTTGTAAATAATAATAATAATTATTACTTTTTTTTTTTAAAAAAATATTATTTTTTTATCATTTTGATTTGGCAAAGAAAAAAAAAACAGAAGAAAATGACCAACTATTTATATAAAAATTTATTATAATTAATTATTAATAATTATTTATAAAGTATTATAATAACTATTAATAATATTTTTTTTGATAAATAAACTCTTTGATGCCATATTTTTATTATAAAATATTAATAATTATAAAAATTAAATAAAATAATAAATAATAATAAAAATAATAATAATAATAATAATAATAATAAAAAATAATGAAATAATATTAAATAAAATCTCCAAATTTGATAAAAAATAATAAATCATAACTATAAAATATTTTATAAAATAAACTTTATTTTTATTTTTTTACATCATATGGGCTATTAAAATATTCCATTATTGGTTACACAATAAATAAAAATTCAATTAAAAATTTTTGGAATAAATTAACATAAATTAAAGTAATATTTAAATAAATTAATAGAATTAATGAAGATTATTATAAAAATAAAAATTATTAGTTTTTATATAATATAAAAATAGTAATTTTTTTAATTTTTAAATATTAAATATGATATTTATCCAATAAAAAAAATAATAATAATAAATAATAATGATAATTTTTTTCTTAACTTTTAGGAATAAATAAAAATATTAATATTTTTTTTAATAATAGATATATATAATTTTTATTATTAATAATTAAAAAATTTAATTATTATACTATATATATATACACATTCCGTTATATATAATTAATTAGATAATTAATAATTATAAAAAATTCTCCTAAAATACATATACATATTAATTATTAAAAATTATGCAAAAATAAAATGTATTTATAAATGATATTTTGTTATATATATATATATATAAAAGTTAAGTAAATATTAAATAAAAAATTACTAATAATAAACTTTTTTCTTTTTTTTTTTTCTTAATATAATTGAATAAATATATTCCGTATCATATTTATTTTTTATAATATTTTAATTATTTTTTATACTAGTAATTATATAAAATAATTATGAAACAATTATTTTTTTTTATTTAATAATTTTATTGAAACCGTAAATTAATAAATTATAAATTATAATACTAATTAATACCAATAAAGTAGTAAAACTAATAATTCATAATATTAATAATTAAATAATAATAATAATTAAATAATAATAATTAATAATCATAACAATAATAAAACTTTTCTAATAAGTGCTTCTTTTTTATTTTTTTTTATTAAATGTGAAAAAATAATATAGATATGAAAAAATAAAATGAGGCAGTTTATGCTAATTAATAATAATAATTATTATATATTTTATTTATTTATTTTTTTTATTAATAATAAAAAAAAATAAAAAAGAACACTAATAAAAAGATAATATTAATTTCATTTTTGTTATATATTATATTTTAATTTTAATTTTAATATTTTAATTATTTAAATAAATTATATATATTGTTTTTATTTTCTTTTAATTTGTTATTGTTCATAATAAAATATTATTATAATAATATTATATATATTTATGATATTAATTTTTTTTTAATTTTTAATTTTTATTATAATTATTTTTGTTATTTTATAATACGGGCATATATTTACATATAACTCTTGCTTTATTAATTAAAAAAAAAAACTTTATAAAAAATTAATGTGTTCCATGAAAATAATTAAAAAAATTAATATGTTTAAAGATGTAACAATATAATGTCATTATTCATGTAAGAAAGAATAATTCTTTATAATTTAAAACTAAACAATTATTTGGGAAGATTATCTTTATCAAGTATCAAGTATACCAATAGTATAAAACAATAATTATATGATTCTAATAGAATATAATAGCATATATTAATAATTTACATATCATTTATTTTCCTTATTTTTATTTTTTTATTTTTATTTTTTATTATTTAATTTAATTTTTAAATATTTATTTTTTTAATAATTAATATTTATTTTTATCATATAGATATATAGATAAGATAATAATAAGGAGACTTTTTTGTAAAATTGTTATAATTATTTATATGTAAACGGAAGGTTATTATTATTAGCTAATTTTTTTTTTAAAAACAAAAAAAAAAAAAAAAAAAAACTATTATTTTTTATTTATTATTAAAATTTATGCAAGAAATAACATAATTTAGTTAATGTTAATATTCATTAAGTATAAAAATATTATTATTTTAACTTTTTTTTTAATTTTTTTTTATATTTTTATATTTTTCATTATTTTGTATTTTAAAAAAATTCCGCATTTGTTTTTTTATTCGAATATAATAATTAAATAAATTGATAAAATGATAATAAACATTAAAAGAATAATAAAAAGTTATTCCTAAATATTTTATAATTTTTTATTGAAACGGTAAATTATTGAATTAATTATAAATAATTAATAATATTAATACTTAATAATATTAATATTATTAATAATGAAGGATACATTTATAATAATTGCTTTCTAATTTTCATTTTTTCTTTAATATAATATGAATTAATTAATAATAAAAAAAATTAGATATAGGGAAAAATAAATAATTAATAATTATGCTAATAATAATAATAATAATAATAATAATAATAATAATAATAATAATAATAATAATAATAATAATAATAATAATAATAATAATAATAATAATAATAATAATAATAATAATAATAATAATAATAATAATAATAATAATAATAATAATAATAATAATAATAATAATAATAATAATAATAATAATAATAATAATAATAATAATAATAATAATAATAATAATAATAATAATAATAATAATAATAATAATAATAATAAAAAGTGAAGGATATAGAGAAAAATTATAAATAAAATAATTATGTTAATTATCAAATTGAATAATTATTATAATAATGATTTTTTTAAAATAAAATTTGTTTATAATAAGTTTTAATTTATTTTTTTTTTTTTTTTTAAAAAAAAAAGTTTTAATTATTATTATTAAATTATTATTATTGTTAAAAATTTATACGGTAATTCTTTTTTTTTTTTTTTTTTTAAATTTTATAATAAAACAAAAAAACAAAAAAAAAACAAAAAAAAAAAATGCATAATTATTATTATTATTATTATTATTATGTTTTTTTTTTTTATAAAAAAAACGTGGCAAATTAATTAAATTGATTAATTAAATAAAAAGATTTAAAATTTAATTAATAATAAAATAAAATTTATTGACAATCCACAATTTTTTTTGTTTTTGTTTATTTGTCATTTCTATATATATTTTGCATTATTTAACAGGAAAATAATAAAAATTAAAAATTAAATATTTATTATATATATAATTTTTTTTTTATTAATTTATTTACTTCTGTTAATTAGTTTTTATTATTTTATAATATAGGACTTTATTATTGTTTTTATTATTATATTAACAATAAAAAACCAATAATAATAATAATAATAATAATAATAATAATAATAATAATAATAATAATAATAATAATAATAATAATAATAATAATAATAATAATAATAAAAATTATTTCAAAAACGATTATTAATTGATTTATTATTATAAAAATAAAAGTTTTTTTTTTTATATATTATTTTTGTTATTTTTGTTATTTTTATTGATATTTTTATTATTATTTCTTTCTTTCTTTCTTTCTTTCTTTATTATTATTATTATTTTTTCCTTTTCATACATATATGTGTTATGTATATATTTAATTTTCTTTTCAGTATTTGTAAAAAATAAAATTAAATGTTTTAATTAATAATTGGGATATAAAATTGAAAAGAAATTTAAAAAAGAAAAAGAAAAAAAAAAAAAAAAAAATAAAAATAAAAAAAAAAATAAAAAAAAGAAAAAACTTTTTTAAATATATTTATATTTTATTAAATGTTATTAAAAGTATTAAATTGATTGATTGCAAATTTATATTTATTAATAATGTGTATATATGTATATATTTTTATAATGTTTATTATGATAAGAAAATAGGATAAAAATAAAAATAAGAATAAAATAGAGAAAAAAAAAGAAAAAAATTAAATTTTAGGTTATATAAAAAAATATATATTCTTTGTTAATTATTGTTTAATAATGTATTATTTGTAAATATATACATATAAATTTTTATAAAAACAAATTTCTATGAATATAATTATTAGTAGTATTGGTATTATTATTAGTAGTATTAGTATTAGTATTATTATTATTCATATTTCATTTGATATATTATATGAATTTATGGTATGATTATTACTTAAGTTTTTTATATATTATTTATATATTTTTATGTTTATGTGCTATTAATTTAGTCATTATATATATTTATATTATTATTATTAAAATAGTAATAATAATAATAATACATTTCTATATCACTCACACACACTCACATATATATATATATATATATATATATACTATTCTATATTTATAAGTATTTAGTCTATGTAGTATATATTTTTTTTTTTTTTTTAGAAAAAAAAAAAATAAAAAATAAAAATAAAAAAAAATTAATTAATTAAAGATTAAATTTTGATATGTCATAAAGATTTGTAGGATCAGAATTTGAACGTGTTGTTTGTTGTTGAGGATGATGATTATTATATGAATTTATATATTGATTATAATTAGGATGAGTAGGATTTGAAGGTTGATTATTTAAAGAATATATATTGGGTATATTAGGATTATTAACTTGTGGTTGTGGCTGTGGTTGTGGTTGTTGAGTTCTAGGTCCAGAATTTCCAGTTCCAGTTGAATTTGGATTAGAATTATTTTGTTGTTGTTGTTGTTGTTGTTGTTGTTGACGAGTTACTGCTGCTACTGCATTTACAGCATTTACTGCATTCACAGCATTTACAGCATTTACTGCAGCTACAGAATAAATACGTTCATCAATACAAATTTTACGTTGTAAAGTTTCTAATTGTTGAGTTAATTCTTTATTTCTATTTTCTAATTGTTTTATATATTCTACAGCTTTAAATAAAATAGTACTTTTACTATTATTAAAAGGCATTAATGTACCATCTACACCAACACCTGATGAAAGTTTTAAACCTGGAACTAAATCTGTTAATTCTTGGAAACCTAAACGAATTAAATTACGTCTCTTTTTTTCTGATGCA
>MCFG01000308.1:0-80000 GCA_002104895.1 Anaeromyces robustus
AAGAAAATTATTAAACAACGAAATATGAAGTTGAAGAAATTCTCGATAAAAGAAAACACTACGGCAAAATTCAATACCTTATAAAATGGAAAGGCTACCCTTTATCTGAAGCTTCTTGGGAACCAGAGTCAAATCTTAATTGTCCAGAACTACTTAAGAAATTTAACAAAGCAAATTAGAAACTTAAATTGAAAAAGAATCTTTAATATTATTATACTTTAATTTTATTAATATCAAACTTATTATATATCAATATCAACTTATAATACTTATTATTATTAATATTAAATAATCTTATCAATATCAATATCTAAATGTAATTCTTTATCAATGTAATTTTATTAATAAACATGTATATTTTTATATTATAATTTACACCTAAAAAAAAAAAAAAAAAAAAAAAAAAAAAAAAAAATAATATTGAAACTTTATAAATAAAAAAATTTTTTCTTATTTTAGCCTGATGTTGAGATTCGTCTGGTATCCGAATCCTAGAGGAGGACCATGTAACGAAACTCATAATCAGTAAATTAGTAACCATGGTTTAGTGGTTAAATACTATGACCATCGAGCTGAACTCCTTGGGTTCGACTCACACTCATTCTCAATTTATAAAAAATTTTTTATTTTAAGAAAAATTTATTATTAATTTCTGTATTTTATTTCTGTATTTTATTTCTGTATTTTATCATAGAAATTAATAGAATAAAATCAGAAATTTTCGGATAAAAATTTTTTATAATTTATCCTTTTTCCATAAGATTCTTTTTTATCAAAAAAATTTAAGTTTCGAGAACTTTTTAGAAATTTTTATTATTTTCAAAAAAAAATATAAATAGGTGTAAAATTCATTAATAAAATATTTTTAAATTCGTGCTTTTATTAATTAGTTTATAAGTAATTTGAAATATTATAATAACTAATTAATAATTAATATTTATACTTTAAAATTAATAAAACTTATTTCTAACAAAACATATTTATTTTAAATTACTTTATTGTTTATAAACCTATTGTGTAAAAGCAAACGTTACAATTATTATTATTATTTTTATTATTTCTATTATAATAAAAATCTTTAAAATTTTTAATATTTGATTTATTTTTAATATTTAATTTTTCTTGATTAATATTTAATTTATTAAAATTAATTTGGTCACTGTAACTTGGAACAAAATTGGAGATTTTTGGATTGTTATCAATAAATAAAGTTTTGACTTTTCTTTTAAATGATAAAGTGGACTTTTTGTTTACATATGGTGTAATAATATTTTCTAAATTTTTATTATAAACTTGTATATTATTATTATTATTCTGCAATATATTATTTGAATTGTTATTTAAATTATTTGTATTAAAAATTTTATTATCATTATTAGAAAAATTTTTATTGTTAATATTGTTATTTATATTATCATTTATATTAAAAACCTTATTATTATTAATTTGTTCATTAATATTTGAATTATTAATATTATTGTGTTCAGAATTATTATTATAAAAATTTTCATTAATTAAATTTTCATTTTTATTATTATTTAATATATTATTATGTAAATTTTCATATTCATCAAATTTATTATTAAATAAGGTTTTGTCTGTGTTAATTTCATTAAAATTATTTTTAATTGAATTATTATTTTTTATTTCAAAATTTGAAAAATTTTATTATTAAATTTTTTTTCATCAAAAAATTTTTTATCAAAAATTTGATTTTTATTTTTTGAAATTTCAGAATCTAAATTTTTGGAGCTACTTTGAGTAGCAATATCTTTAGAATTTGTATTATAATTTTTGTTGTTGTTTATATCATTTAGATCCTCTTTCAAAGAACTTTCAGGATCTATATTATTTATTAGTCCATCATCTTCGCCTTCAGAAGAAATTTCTGAAGAATAATGACTACTTTCTTCTGAAAAATTTGTCGTGTTTTCATTATTTTTGTTAATGTTTATTTGTTTATTGTTATTATTTTGTGAAATATTATTGCTTAAATTTTCTTTAAAATTATTATTTGAATCTAAATTAATATTTATATTGTAAGAGAATAAATTATGATCATTATCATTGATGTTAGTGAAGTTATTTAATTTTAAATTGGATGGAGTATCCTCCAAACAATATATTTCTCTTACTTTATGTAATTTAAAATTATTATAATCCATAATAATATAGCAATTAGACTTTTCACTAAATCCAAGAAAGATACCTTTCTTTGCATTTGGTGAAAATTTATTTCTGTGTTGCTCATAATTTTTATAATAAGTTAAGCAACCAAAAACTTTTATATGGTTAACATTTGTTTTATTACCTGAAAATATTTCATCAGGTATTTTATTGTTTATACTAGAGTGTGGGATTTTATTATAAATATAATTTGCATAAATAATCGCGAAATCCCAAAAATTTTCACTTAAACCGCTCCAGTATAACAAAGTCTTTGTACAAGAAATAATGGTTTGATTATATCTTTCTGCTAAACCATTATTTTCTGGATTATAGGGAGGTGAATACACTTTTGATATACCAAATTCATTACAAAAGTCATTAATTTTCTTATTATTGTATTCCCTTCCCATATCTGATTTAAAAATTTTTATTTTCCTATTCTTATTATTATTGTTTAGTAATTTAAATGCATGTATTATAATATCCACTGCTTCTGATTTATTTTTAAGTAAATATAACCAACATTTTCTACTGTATTCATCAATGATGGTTAATATATACTTTTTACCAGTATAAGATTCCTTTACTGGCCCTATAATATCAGAGTGGATAATTTCTAGTACTTCTCTGGCTTTTGGTGTTATTTTATTATGTGGATTTCTTTTCATTTTTGCAATTTTACATTCATTGCAAAAATTTTCTTTAATATTATGTAATTTTAAATAATTCTTTAAATCTTCCGTGTAAAAATGGCCAAGCCGTCGATAAATTAATTCATCGACATTTTGAAAATTTTGTATGGCCATTATGTTGTTTTTATGGTTCATTATTTCATACTTCGATAAACAATAGCTATAAATGTTTATTACATTTCTTTTGTTTGACTGATAGTTAGCTATTGTTTTGTAGTTTGAATCTAGCAATCTAAGAATAACATTATCGTTTAATTTTTCAATTAAAACTTTTATTCCAGATTTAGCTAGTTCAACACCACTAATCATGTTTTTTGTTACGTTTTTTGAGTATAAAACATGATTTAATTTTAAAGTATGTTTATTAATTTTTAAATCCACTTCACCAAAGCTTTCAAATTCGCAGACAGTACCATTAGCACATTTTTAAATTATTTTTTCGTTCTTAAAATTCTTTAAAATATTTTTATTGTTATATGTTCTCCAGCGCCTGAATCATATAACCATTCAATTTTATTATTATTATTTTTACTTATATTTGATGGGCCTTCCATATCAGTTTTACTTTTTCTTCTTCTTTGTCAATGATTCTTCTGTAATTTTCCTTGTCTTTAAAATACCTTATTCCTTCTATTTCAACTATTTTGTCATTTAAAAATTTTTTCATGATCTCGGTTAAGGTATTTTGTTCTTCGGTAGATTCTAAATTTTCCTTTAGGTTATTACTTGCATTATCTTGTTTTCCTGAATTTCTTTGGACTTCTTTAAAGATCGCATTTACATGGAATTTCTTTGTTTTATTCAGCTTCTCCGAAGTTTCTTCGATAAGTTTATCTATTATTAGTATAATCTTCTTATAATTGTTTTCATATACCTTTTTCATGTCACATAAATCTGGATTTTTATGTGTAGACTCCATAAAATCATTTCCTGGATTATATTGTAATATATAGAAGTCTATATTGGTTAATTTATTTTGAGTATACTGTAATATATCGCGTCTAAATAATTTCAATTTATTTAATAACTTATTCAATTTATTTTCATTAATTTCACATATATTAATAATTATATATATATATTTCAGTATACTCTAATATATTATTGAATATATTATTTAATTTATTTTCATATATATTATCATTGGTATTCTTTGAATCAAAATTTTTATATTGACAGTCTTCAAAATTTTCTGGTTCACTGCCCAACTTAATTTTTCAAAATTTTTTATATACCCATTGATTTCAAATTGAAAAATTTTTTATCAGTAGGTAAATTTTTTGAATTTTTAAATTTATTAAAATTTAAAATTTTATTTTCTCCTAATATATCCAAAGCGGTAGATTTAATTTTTTCACCAGAATTTTCTTGCTCTTGTCCTTGATTTTTATTATAATATTTGTCCTTAATGATACTTTCTTTATCTTTATTTTGTCCATTGTTTTTTCCTTTATTTTCAATTTCCCTTCTTTTAATTCTTGACAAGGCATCAGCTAAGGAGTTTTTTTTGCCTTGTTCGTATTATTCAATTTTAACACGAAGCATACTGATGGTAATACACCATCTAATATATCTTATATTAAGAGGTTCTTTATTGTTGAATAAACCAATTAATGGTTTATGATCTATGAAGAGTATCGTTTCATATCTATTTCCAGATATGTACGATTTAAACTTATTAATTGCGAAATATACAGCAATACCTTCTAAATCTTTAATGCTGTAATTTCTTTCGGCCTTTGTGAGAGATTTACTCACGTAATGAATTGGATGTTCTAAGTTATCTTCTTTTTTCTGTAGTGTAAAGAATTGTAAAAATAAATTAATTATTTTAAACAATTACTTTTATTGACCCAATGGGTCGACACAGAAAGTAAATCAGAAATGAAAATTTGTTTTATAAGAACTAGTTTTAATAATTTTATTAAGTTTTAAAAATTATTTATTTATTAATTTTGTAATATTCTGAATTACTTATAATTAATTAATAAAATCGCGAAGAATTAATCATTTAAAAATTTTACACTTATTTATACTTTTTACGGAAAAATAGTTTTCTTTGTAAAAAGTTATTTAAAATTTCTAGAAACTTTTGATTAAAAATCTTATAGAAAAAATTAGAAAAATTTAATATAAAAGTTGTATAAAATTTTTGATTGTATTCTATTAATTTCTACGTAAAATACAGAAATAAAAATACAGAAATTTATAATAAAAATTTAAAAAAATGAAATTTTTTATAAAGTTTGGAACAAGTGTGAGTGATACGAACCTCATAGATATATAGCTTTAAAGTAGATTATAATAATTATATAACAATGTAATAAATATAAATTTACAATATTAATAATGTAAAAATTGTATTATACACACATAATTAATTATTATAATCAATCTACCGATAGTATTCAAGGAAATTAATATAAAATAAGACTCTAAAATAATAAATTTTAATAAATAAAATAAGAGAGAGAGAAATAATTAAGAAAACTTAGAGAAATTAATTATTTAAATAGTTTAACATATAGTGAATAATTATATAAAATTATATATATATTAGTAAGGTAATTAAGCTAAATATTAGGAATATATTAAGAAAGGAATATTTAACTTAGAGAATTACCTTAATAATAATAATAATAATTATAATAATAATAATAATAATAATAATAATAATAATAATAATAATAATAATAATAATAATAATAATAATAATAATAATAATAATAATAATAATAATAATAATAATAATAATAATAATAATAATAATAATAATAATTAGGACTTAATATTAAATTTACTATAATAATATAAACATTGTAAAAGATAATTATTATTAGTGTAGATTAAATAAAATAAATAAACATTACGACTTTTAAACATAAATTAATTTTAGTTATTTATTATAAAATAATAAAGTGTTTAAGTATATTTTTATAAATCTTTATACTAGAATATATTATTGATAATAATTTATATTTAATAATATTTAGGAAATTGGTTATAATTTTTATATAATAGTTAGATGTATTAAAGGATTATATCTAATTAATATTGATAATTTTATATACGATATTTAAATAATAATACGACTTTAATAATAAATAAATAAATAAAAATACGACTATAAAATAAATAATCTTTATAATTTAATATTTAATATTTGAGTGTAAATTTTATTTATCTTCTTAATAGAATATGTTATTTTATTAATAAATAATCTTGCTAACTCATACAAAATTGATACCTTATAAAAAATACGTATCAAAATTTGGCGCCCAACGTGGGGGGGGAAGCAAGACTTGATAGAATAGTATGAAAATATTAAGAAAATAATAATTACAAGATTGATTTTATTATAATAACATATTAATTTTTTTTGTTTTCTTTTAAAATAGTTTATTATTATTATTTCTTTTTTTACAAATTTATAAATATCAAATATTTTTTTTTTATATAAAACCATAAAATTTTTTTTATTTATTTTGATTATTACATTTTTTTTCTTTGTTTTCTTTAAAAAAAATTTTATAAAAATGTTTGATGCTACCAAACTACAAAAGGCTTTACCACTTCTCTCAGATTATGGTAAAGACGTGGACAGTTGGATGTATGAGTTCTCCAAAACTATGGAACTCTATGACGTTTTGGAGCTAAGAAGAATTTTTGTCTGGGCTAAAGAAACAGTTGAGGAAGACATTCAGGGTGTCTTAAATTCACTAAGAACTAGAAGTGGTAACGAAATAAGATACCCTGGACTTAAGGAAATACAAGCTACTATTGAGGATTATATGCACATTACGGAAAACGATAAATGTGCTGTTCTAAAATCTTTAAAAATTAATAATGACGAAACTTTAAAGAAATTTAATTATAAATATAAGAAATTATATCAAAAATTGAGTCATGAATACAGAAGACTCATTTCTGTAAAGGATTATACTAATGCTATCAGTACAAGAGTATTTCCTTGTTCAAGAGTTATGATAGAAGAATGTGAAACATTAAATGAAGCTTTTAATATTGCAGAAGTTGCCGAGGATGCAGAAAAAAAATTTCCAATGAAAATATTAAGGATGGATATGAAAAGGAAGCCAATATTATGGTAACCCAGAATTATATTAATAATGGTAATCCATTATTAAATCATCCATTTTATGAAAATTTAAATTACAAGCAGCTACCAACGAATTAAATTCCTAATATTTCAAGGAATGAAGATAATAATTTTATTGCAACAAATAATAGAAATTATGGACAGAACATGAGAACCAATAATTTTAGAAATCAGAACTATGTAAATTTTATTATTAATCCATATAATAACATAAACAAACATAATAATAATTATAATAACAATAATAATATAAGGGGTAGCAAAATGAAATATTATAATAATAATCAATATATGAATAATAATAATAATAATCAATATATGAATATAAATAATAATTATCACATGAACAATATGAGTAGAAATCATTCGGCCAATGAAAGAAGAGGTAATATTAATGTCAATAATTCGACTAATAATAATTTGACCAATAATATTCAAGATAATTATATGAACAAACGGAACAATAATAATATTCATTCTTTCAATTATCAAAATGATAATAATTATCAAAATAATACAAATAATGTGGATAATACTATTAACACAATGGTCACTGCCATCAATGAAAATAACTCTTTTAATGGTGTTACAAATATATATAACAGTATTAATAGTAATTTTGGTAATAATACATTTAATAATAATATTAATAATAATTATATTTGTTACCGTTGCACCTTAAGAGGACATAAATCTTCCAATTGTTTTTATACATTCAAACAATTGGCTGATATGGAAGAAAAAGGTTTAATAAAATTACCTTTAAACCATTAAATGGGAGAAGGACAACTTCCATTAAACAAACCAATAACCAAAGCATGACTAAAAATTTCTACCATAATGAAAATAATGGATATATTAATACAATGGTAGAAAATAATAAAATTGTATCATTAAACAATAATTATAATGGTCACAATCAATCTTATAATAATACTAATTTTTCTCAAAATAATATAAACTTACTATATGAGATTATAGCTGCTGCTACTCGTACTTCTGGGAATAAGAGTAAACATAATGAAAAACCCTATGAAAGAAAGTTAGGAAAGGATAGTCTTAAAAATAATCCCATTCCTATTCACACAGCAGCTATGAATTTTAATAATGAAAACAATATTAATGATTATAATAATGTTGTTAGTGGTATTAATAATAATATTAATGATAATTCAAAATATAATAATAACGATAATAATAATAATGATGATCATTACGACATTAATAAAAATTCAACTATCAATAATAATAATAACAATCATAATAATAAAAATAATGAAAATATTAATAATATAACTATGAATGATAATAACAGTCAAACATCAAGAAATACAAATATATCTGATGATGCTATTATGGTAGATGATACTATTATGGTGTTAGCTGTTATTATGGGACTATCATCCCATATATAACACATCATAGCTTGTGAATGGAAAACTGAAATATCTTCTATCAACAACCTTCATTTTAGATTCTTCATTTATAATATTTTTAGAATTTTTAACCTTATTATCATCATTGATTTTATTATTGTTATTATTGTTATTATTATTATTATTATTATAATTATTATTATTATTATAATTATTATTATTATTATAATTATTATTATTATTATAATTATTATAATTATTATTATTATCTTCATTATTATTAACAGAACTATTTCTAGAATGATTTTTCGTTTGACTTCTAGTTCTGGGTCTAAGTACTTTCCTTTCCTGAATATTTTTAGTTATTTCAGTAGCTTGTTTCTCTTGAATTTCCTGTACTTCATTTTCTTGATTATTTTCTCTATATTTTCAAAATTATTATTTCCATTATTATTATTATTATTTTCCAATTTATTGTTATTTTGATTATTATTTTTATTATTAATAAATCTTTTTGATTTTGGTAGAGAATTTGAATTCTTTTCATCTCTACTTCTTTTAGCAGCAACTATTATATCATTATATTTATCGAACCAAGTAGTTGCTGTTAATATTTTAGGGTTGGCATTTTGATTATTGGAAGTTAGCCTTCTTCCATTATTTAGTTTTTTTGTGAATTTATATAATTGATATAACCTGGGTCTTGTTGAAATTGTGCAAAATCGGCACAATCTTTTATACCATGTCCAGGCTGTTTACAGAAATAACAAGTTTTTACTTGTAAATTCTGCATTCTAGTAATCAATTCATCCATTTCTGGTTCTTTGCCTTTATTATTATTTTGTGTTATATTATTAAAATTACTTGAGTTATTATTGTTATTATTGTTATTATTAGTTCCAGTATAATTATTAAAATTGTTAAAATTATTTCCTTTGTAATTGTATCCATTTGAATTATTATATCTCATTGTTTGTCCTCCGGCTGAACTTTTAAACATATTATTAAATGGCATTTGGTTATTAGGTGCAGGTACATTATTAAAATTATTTATTGGATACTGATTATTGATATTGGGATTATAGGAATATCTTTCATTTGCTCTTGATCTTCTATCCCTATAATTATTTGTTCCCATTCTATTATTATAGTTGAGGTAGTATCCAACTTCTTGTGATTCCCTTAAAATATTTTCATATTTTTCGGCGAGACTGCAAGCTTCTTCAATTGTACCAGTCTCAGCCATCGTAACCCTTTCGTATACCTGGAATCTTGGCCTAAGCGAATTCTCATAATCAATGACTGATATAGAAGATTTATCGCTAGATTCCAATTGATCATATAAATCGAGGTGTCTAGTATTAAAATCATAGACAGTTTCATTTGGTTCTATCACCAATCTTTTCAACTGTCTTGTCAACCTTTTTATTTTCTCTCCAATATTTCTTCTTTATAAGGTTGACACATTCATCAAGATCCAGAGCTCTATTAACACTTGACTGCTTTTCGATGAGTACTCTTATAATATCATAATGTAGCTAAATTTTGCTTAAACCAGTCATTGATTCTAAACTTCTATATCTCTTCATCTTTATGGGAGCCACCAATTCTTGGAAGAGTTTTAGTATCTACTTCCATTATTCCAGTACTAGAACTACTTGTAGAACCAGACATAATTAAATTAATATTTATTTTTTATTTTTTTTTTTTTTTTTGTTGTTGTTTTGTTGTCAAATAGATGTTAATAACAATTACAATAATCAAATAAATATTCGTGTTTATTATAATTATGAAAATTACTATACTATGTAAAATTTAACTATATCTATATGTTTTACTATTATTATTATTTTAATTTTTTTTTTTTTTACTATCACTACTAAAGAATAAATATATGAGTAATAATTATTATCACATCACTATTATATCTAATTAAATTTTATACTATTTCTCTTCTAACTTATAATAGTTTAGTTGTATTTTGTATAATTACTTATCTTAATATTATTATATATATATAAAATTATTATATATAATATTAAATTTATTACTATTACTAATATTAATGTATATAAAAAAATATAATAAAGCTATTATTATTATTATTATTATTATTATTATTATTATTATTATTGCTTATATATAAAATAATAATTTTGTAACCTATAAGGCTATAAAATTACTTAATTCCTAGACTATAACTATCTTATTACTAATCTAAAATTAAATTCAAATATATATATATTTCTCTCTAAACTAATTTATTACTAATTTATAATTAAATTCGAATATATATATATTAAAATATATAAATATTTCTCTCTAAAATAACTTATTTTACAATAGAAATTTAATTAAAGACTTATTCGTTTTTATTCTGGTCCGAATTCACAGTTGTCTTTAATAATTTTTAACACTAAATATAAAAATAACACGCTTATAAAATTTATTATTAAACACTGTTATTATATTTTAAATTTTATTAATATTTATTTAATATTTATATAATATTTTTTTTTTTTCAAATTTTATATATATTGTAACGAACTTAGTGAGAAATTCACTAGGTTGTTGTAGTATTTCAATAATTAAAATAAAATAAACAAACAAAATAAATAACACAATATTAAAACATAATGTTTATGGATTTATTTTGTATTTTATTTAATATTTAAATATTTAATATTTTTCTTATTAATAATGACTCAAAGAGTAAAAATAATATTAATACATTTCTTTTATATTCAAGACTTATTCTAAATCATTACGTGATTGGTTTACTTATTTAAATAACAAAATATTTAATTATTTAACTATTACTATAATTAAGTGAATACATAATTAGTATCTAAATAAAATCGTATTTATATCTAAGTGAACGAATAACTAATATCTAAATAAATCTAACTAAGTGAATGAATAATTATAGACTAAATAATTCTATTAATAAAATAAGTAAATGAACAAATGTATTAATAACTAAATAAATGAATAATTTTCCAAATCAAAAAGGTAAAAGTAGGATTCGAACCAGTGATATCTATGATAAAGGTAGAAGTAGTTACCGTTGAGCCACGAAGTTCCTTAATGTCGTTGTTGATACCGTTACAATACCCCCCTTCGAAGATCGGATTCCAGACAATCAATAGAATAGAAAACCTTGTCTAAAATGGAAATCAGAATCTGTAAGTTGCGAATAACCGAAAACTATAACGAAAACTAAAGAAAACTAAGAAAAAAAAAAACAAAAATATTATTCACACTAAGAGCTGTCCAATGCAAGCGAGTTGTATGCTAAGGAGTAGTTTCCAAAATCTAAAAAGGTAGTTTCTAGCGATTCAAGAGCGATATCAGAGAGTTTAATAGTTCAAAAAGTAGCTAACATCCTCCTCTTGATAGAAATGCACTTATTTTGATGACTTTTTCCTTAATTCTTGATGGATGAGTGCATTCAAAACCTTTAGGCCCAAAGCTCGATGGATGCATTATCGTTCAGAAAAAATTTTCATAATTATTGAAATTTCTAAATTTTAATATTAAATAATGAAAATAATAATGTTAACAATGGTTACGTTGACAAAGGGATACTACAACAAGGTAGTGAATGTTTTACAACGGGAGTCATTATTGTAACGAACTTAGTGAGAAATTCATTAGGTTGTTGTAGTATTTGTAACGAATCTCACAATTAGTAAAATAGTAACCATGGTCTAGTGGTTAGTAACTATGACCATCTGGGCGAACACTCTGGGTTCGACTCACACCTTGTTCCAAATTTTATAAAAATTTTATTTTAAATTTATTTATTATAAATTTCTGTATTTTATTCTGTATTTGTTTCTGTATTTTATTTCTGTATTTCTTTATAGAATTAAATGGAATAAAATTAGAAACTTTAAGAAAAAATTATATAATATTTCTTTATTTTTCTATGAGATTCATTTTATAACAAAATATCTTAGTTTCTAGCAATTTTTATTATTTTTTATGAACTTTTATTTTTAAAACTATTTTTCCGCAAAAAGTATAAATAGGTGTAAAATCTTTAGTTAAAATATTTTTCTTTGTGCTTTTATTCTTTTAATAACTTTCATATATATTAGTAATAATTAATTCATAAGTAGTTCGAAATACTACAAAGATTAGTTATTATTAATTTTTAATAATTAATAAAACTATATTCTAATAAAACAAATTTTAAATAAAAAATAAATTAAAATTATACTAATATATATCGACGCCGACCTTCCGGGTTAACAAAGGAAAGGTGTTCCGATATTACAAAGTATAATTAACTTTCTTTTATTTTATTTTCTTTTCGTGTACGTTTTCAATACTGGTGTCAATTGTAATATTGGAACTACCGTTCCGTTACAATATAAGCACCCAATAAAAGAAACACCGCCTGGAACCTTAGTGTCGAAAATTTTGGAATCTGCTACCAATTTTTAGTTTCTACCTTTTATTGGATTCTACCGCCTTTTAGAACTACCTTTTGGATACTACTTCTTTAGTTTTGATCGTAGAATACTACTTTTCCTAGTTTCTGGATACTACCTTTTCTAGCAATAATCTTTTAGCCTTAGTTTTTGGATACTTCTACCTTAGTCTTTGATTCCTAGTTATCTACCTTGTATAATTCTTAGTTTTAGTCTTGCCTTAGTTCTTGTTTACCTTTGTCTACTTTTCTTGAATAATTCTAGTATCCACCCAGTCAAGTATCCTTCGTGAATATAAATTTTCCTTGTGAAGTAAAAAAATAAAGCACCCAGATTCCACCCGTCCTTAGTTTAACCAAGTTCTTAGAACTACCGCTTAGTTTCTCTCCTTAGTCCTAGCTACTTTACTTTGAATTGCCTTTGAACTACTTAGAAACCTTAGTTATTGGAAATTTTGTACCACCCTAGAATAGTTAAAAAATTTTCCTTGTGTAACATTTTGAAAAATTTTCCTTGTACTACCCGAAGATAAAAATAGTGTACCCCATAGCATTTGAAAAAGATTTTGTACTACCCTGCCAGTGATATTTTCGGAAAATTAATAAAATTAAATTAAAAAATTAAATAAATTAAATTAAGTGAATAAATATTAATAAATTAAATAAATTAATATAAAAAATTAAGTGAATGAATAAATTATAGAATAGATAAATTAAATTATTTTTCAAAAAAATTTTTTCTAGTCAAAAAAAAAAAAAAAAAAAAAAAATTATTTTAGTTATAAAGTTTAAAAAAAAAAAAAAAAATTCTTAAATAATCAATATAAACTTAATAAAATTGTTAATAAGGAGAATCATTCTGAGGATCTTTATTTTTATACTGTCTTTTTTCTTTTATAATTACATTTTCGAGTTTCACATTGGCCCTCGCTGGTAGGCTCAGACGTAAGTCCTACATTCAGCTCGAGTAAGTTGATAAACTGAAAGAACAGCAGTGTGAAATAGAAAAAATTATTAAAAGAAAAAACATCTTTGTAAACTTCTGTGTAATCAAATATTTATTTAATTTTTAAGGTAAATTATTTATAAAATATACTAGGAGCGTTTAGAGCTCATATACAGAGTGTTTGGCGTAAGTAACTAGTTTCTAGTAGGTTAAGAAACTATAGTCAATTAGTTACTTAGGTATTGATAAAAGTGGGTAGTGTGAAAAGCACGCTTTCTTGAGGGAAGGAATTGTTGTGTGATAAAAAGCACTGCAATATCGGACGTTCAAGTTCAATATCTTCGTAAGCTCTGGCAAATAAGGAACTTCAGTCACCGAAGGCTGGAGGTTGGTCGTGAAGGTGAAGCGACTTTAATTATATAGTTTTAATATTTATTTCGAGGTCTAGTATATACCTCTAGTTAGTAGCTTTTGCCGGTTTATTTTTGAGTTGTAAGGCATAAAAAGCGAAATTAAAATTTAAATTTACCTTAATAAACAATTTGAATCCCTAGTCGAGACCAATAATAAATTAATCAAATAAAAATGAACGAAGATAACTTTCTCAATCTAAACGTTATGTACAAAGATGGATTCGCTGGAGACCGTCGTTTCTTTAAAGGCTTCCTTGCAAAAATGAACCTTGTCTTCATGTTGCAACCTGTAACGATATCAAGAATCGTTATGGTTACTAAAGTGGTTCATTGGTACCTGCTTGTAATATCATACTGGTTGTCACTGGTTCAAATCTTACTTTTTACCTTTTCGAAATAATATTTATAATAATAAATTAATTAAATGAATGAATCATTAATTTTTAGATAAACTTATAATTTAATTAAATGAATGATAAATAATAAGTTAAATAAATCTTAATTAAGTGAATACACATTAATTAACTAAATAAATTATTAATAATTAGCAAATGGATAGATTAATTAATAATTAGATAAATTGTATTTTAATAATAATTAAATATATTTTATTTTAAATTATATAACCAATCATGTAATAACTTAGAATAGATTTTGAATATAAAAACTTCATGTATTATTTTATTTTGACTCTTTGAGTCAACATTAACATTTCAATTAGTAATAAATAAAATAATAATATAAAACCATAAATAATTAAATCGTTCAGTTTAATAAATATTTCAATATATTTTATTCGAGCTATTCATGTTGTTGTTTTATTTATTATTAATTACTACAACAACCTAGTGAGAATAACTCATATTCGTTACACAACCAGAGAAATTTTCTGAAGATCCAGTTAAGGTTGCATACATCATTTCCAGACTTTACGGTTCTGCAATGAATTGGGCCGCAACTTTAATTGAAAATGTGGACCCATGTTTAGATGACTATGAAGCGTTTATATCCAAGTTTAAAGCTACCTTTGGAAATTATGATTCGACCTTCATAGCAAACCAAAAGCTCAGAACCATTAAACAGAGACTTCTTGGAGATGTAAGAAGCTACATCCTGGAGTTCAATAAATACGCAGATGACTCTTCTTGGAATGAAGCTGCTAAAATGGATGCTTTTCTCGCAGAATTAAATGATAATATTGCAACCAGAATCTTAGAAATGTTTCCTGGACCACAATCCTTATTCTCTCTTTAAACCATAGCTTCTCGTATAGATTTAAGACTTTCTACGCATAATCAATATTTTAAATCGAATAATTCAAGTAATCATTCTTTTGGTCGTCATACTAACTCTTTTCAATTTGCTTCGAATAAATCTAATGAAACAATAACTCGTGAAGAAAAAGAAAGAAGAAGAAAAGAACATCTTTGTTTCTACTGTGGATCGAAAAATCATCAAGTTAATAATTGCCCTTTAAAGAATAAAGTGAATGAAGATGACAATAAACCCTCTTCCAGCAATGCTTTTATTTCTAATCCAGAATCCAAACCAAAATCAAGACCTAGACTTTCTGATGATCCATCTTTGAATGCTCCAGTTGCCGAATTCAATCTACAAACTTTAAACTCTTCTTGCAATGCTAAACTACTCATCGATTCAGGTTCTCAATTAAATCTTATGGATATACACTTTGCTAAAGAAAACAATATTCCTTTTGATTCTGATTCTACTTTTCCTGCCGTTTCTGGAGTAGCCGGAAATCAAACAATTTTTGGTAAAACGTTTCCTATCTCGTTGAAATATAAAAATCACCTTTGTAAAACAGAATTCTATATTGTGGATCTACCTTCGTATTGTGGTATTCTTGGAATAGATTGGCTCGTAACTCACAATCCCTCTATCAATTTTACAACTAAAGAAATAACTTTCAATTCAAATTACTGTCTTTCAAATTGTTTAATACTCCCAAATTCATTCGTGACGAATTCTCAAAATACAAAATATGATAAATCTGGTAAACCTCATTCTAAAAATAATAATAATCTTGAAAATCACTCTGGCAATAAACCTTCTTGTAATACTTCTTGTTCCCACTCAGAACGTACAAAATCAATTAATTCACAACCTTTGAAAAATAATAATAAACCAACTCATGTTTCTAACTCTTGTTTACATCTTTGTGAAAATTCTTGTAATCCTGTTAATCCTAGTAAAAATTCTTGTAATCCTGTTAATATTGGTACAAATTCTTGTAACTCTGTTAATCTTAGTAACGATTCTTTTAACAATAATTCTTGTAATAATCTGAAATCTAGCAATCAATCTGTTTCCTCTGGCAATCCTAATTCTTGCTCAAAATCAAAAACTAACCCCTAGCATAACTTTGATAAAATTCACTTTTGCGTAAAAGATCCCATATATTAAGAGCATAAACTCCTGTATCTAATACTGTATCTGGATCACTTCCGTTACTTAATGATATTCTAGCATTAAATGTATCTATTTTAGTAGGAACTGATATATTCAATTCTGCTTTATCTCTTTGTTGTCTAGCAGCTTTTTGATTTCTTGAAGCACGACGTTGAGATCTTGAATAATATCTGTAACGTCTACCATAAGTTCGGTAAGGGTAACGTCTTCTATATCTTCTATAGTATCTTCCTGACATGTCATAATCTATTATTAATTTATTATTTTTTATATAATTATATAAAATATTTTAAAAAAAAATTTTTTATCGCAAAAATTTCACTGCCTTTCACTGCCTTTTATACTTTTTTGGCAATTACTATTTTTAATATTAATTATATTGGATTCCATAACAATATATTACAATACATTATATTTCAATTCTAATATATTACAAATTTCTCGTTTACATATATTGGAATATCTTCAGTTGGTGATGGATATGGTTTAGGTCTGTTTAATTGAATTTTTCACATTTGCTAATGATTCTTTTAATGTCGTTAACCATATCATTCCAGTAATAACTTTTCTTTAATCTCTAGTAAGTTTTATAGTATCCTTCATGACCGATACTATGAGCTTCGAAAATTAATTCAACTTTTTCTTTTGTATCAGTGACTAATTTTCTATAATTTTTGCCATCAATAAAGTAGTCTATACCATCAATTGTGGTAAACTTTTCTTCAATGAATTCTTTTAATGTTTTAGATAAAAGATTTTCATCAGTTTCTTTAATAACTTTCGTAGCTAGAACTACTTGTAAAGTACTTACTGTTAAACACCATCTTGTATGTCTAGCAGTATGTGGTTCCTTGTTCTTCAGAAGTCCAATTAAGGGTCGATGATCGGTATACACTAAGGTTGGAATAGGATTACCCATAATGTAAGATTTTAATTTCTTAAGACAATAAATTAAAGCGGTTCCTTCTAAATCAGTAATACCATAATTCTTTTCTGATTTAGTTAAGGTTCTACTAATGAAATGAACTGTTCAATATCATTATCATCATTCTTTTGGAGAAGTACTCCACCAACACCATCATAAGAAGCATCAGTTCTGATTATAAATTCTTTATCGAATTCTGTATACTTCAATATTGGAGCATTAATTAACTTTTCCTTAAGTTTTTGGAAACTTTCTTCTTGTTCAGTACTCCATATATATTTGGCTTTCTTCCTTAATAACTTACACGATGGAGCTGAAGTTTTTGCATATTGGTCTATAAATTTTCTATAGTAACCAATAGCGCCTAGAAATGATCTTAACTCATGAACGTTTGTTAGAGCTTTCCATTCACGGATAGACTTTACTTTTTCGTCTATCGGTTTGAGTCCTTGATCTGTTACTTTATGTCCTAATACTTCGACTTCGGTTTGCATAAAGCAACATTTTTCAATGTTTATTTTCAGTTTATGTTCCTTAAAAATTTCTAGCACTTGTTTAATATGAACAAAGTGTTCTTCTACAGCTTTAGAATAAATTAAAATATCATCGATGAAGTTATAGACGTATTTTCCTATTAATGGAAAAAGAATGCGGTTCATTTCTCTTTGGAATGTAGCTGGTGCACCTGTTAAACCGAAAGGCATAACTTTAAATTGATAATTACCAAATTTTGTCGTAAAGGTAGTAATTTCGATACTATCATCATCCATATGAATTTGATGATAGCCAGAGTATAAGTCCATAGTTGTAAAGATTTTTGCACCTGCTAAGCTATCGAAAATTTCATCGATATTGGGTAGTGGGTATGAATCCTTCTTAGTAGAGTCATTGACCTTTCTATAGTCAATACACATTCTCCATTTACCATTTGGTTTTGGAACTAAAACAATGGGAGATGACCATTCCGAACTAGAAGGTTCAATTAATCTCTGTTCTACAAGTTTTGCAATATTTCTTGTAAGATATCAGACTTTAACTTAGTATGTCTGTAGAATTTTTGCTTAATTGGTTTCCTTCTTTGAGTACTATTTTGTGAGGAGATAGATCTGAAGGTGTCAATTCTTCAGTAGAAGTTGCAATAATATCAAGATACTCTTGAAGTAATTTAACAATTTTATCTCCAAATAGAGGATTCAAAGTTTCATAAAATTGTTTGTTTTGAATATATTCTTGAGGTGGTAATCCTTCAATTTTCTTTAAGTTTTTCTTAGCTTCACGGCGATCTAATGCCTTAATCATACATAGTAATTTTTCTTCGTTATTATATTCATTGTTAATGGGAGCTATTACGTCTACTAAACCTTTCTTGTTGAATTTACATAGACTATATAATATTAGATGAATAAATAAGTGATTATCAATCTGAGTTTTTAAGTTAATCAAAACATCGTAAAATGGATCTTCATTTTCAACTACTCGACAAACAACTGTTAGTTTAAGATTATTAATATTAATTGGTAATTCAATAACAATATCTTCAGAATATATATCATTCATAGTTGCTAAACGTATTCGTCCAGAGCTGAATCCAATTGGTTCGTATTTGTTAGGTAGTTTATGTAAGAATTGTTTAGTAACTATACTTAAGTTACTACAAGAATCAATTAACGCTTTCCCAGGAATACCATCTACTGTTATATCAACCATAGCTATATCATCTTCTTTCGGCTCATGCCGTTTCTTTTTGTAAGTATGGTTGTAATTGTTTACCATGATAGTAGAGGCACAGACATTATCCACAACACCAGAAACTTTTGGTTGACTCTTATCCAATTTTTCTAATTTAAGACCTTGAGATACAAGCGATCGAATTTTTGGAGATACATCTAATAGTTGACTAAACGTGATGTTACAATTGATTGAATTTAAATCCTTAATGTAACGAATCTGACAAGAGATAATTATTATCTTAATTTAGAATTTAATTCTAAAAGTGATAATAATTTGTCAAGTAAAATGTTTTATTAGAAAAATTAGTTTTATAAGAAAATTTATCAATTATTAAAACACTTAAATTTTTAATTGAAAATTTCAAAATAAATTTTGTTACTTTTTAGATAAACAATAATTTGTTTATTCTTTTTTAAAATTTATTTTTAACAAAGAATTATTTATTGAACAGTTGAATTTTTAATGAAGAAAATATTACAAGTATTTATAATTTTTTTATAATATTTAACTATTTAAAAATATTTTATAAACTATTTAACTAAAATAATTTTTATATTTTTAATAATTATAATAATAAACAATTTTAATTATTTTTACAATTATTTACGAGTTTTAATATTTATTTTAAACTAAGAATGAATTATATTAAAATCTTAAACTAAATATTTCTTTTAATATTATAAACAAATAATTTAAAATATATATTTATTTTTATTTTGAATTATAAAGTTATTTAAATTTAATCTTATTATTATTTTTAATTATTATTTCTATTGTTCTTCAGTGTTTAATTTATTTCTGTTTAATAATAATTTTAATTAGTTATTTTTATAATTAATGAGTTTTAATTTATTTTCTATTAATAATTTTAATTATTATAATTTCTTTAAAGTTATAATTATTAATTTTATTTTTATATTAAATTTATATTTTAATTGAATTTTTCAATTTAATCCTGTATCAAATTAATACAAAATGGTAATATCTTAATTCTTTATAGGGAAGAAAGTGATATTACCTATGTATTTTCAGAATAACTGTCTAAGTTATTTTCCAGTAGATTGTAAATTTAAACACTAAAATTGTTTTATAAAAACACAGTTTTATTATTAAGTTTAAAATATAAAATTTATTTAATAAAATTTATTAAATTTATTATTATTTATTAAATAGTAGTTTTATTCTTAACTAAGCTATTTTATGATGATTATATATTTAATTTAAGTAATTTATTCTAATATTTATTAATTCATTATTATATTTTATTATGACTAAGCTATTATTAAAAATAGTAGTGAAGAATTAATTTACATAAAAATATTTACATGTATTTATATTTTTCTTTAAAATTAAACTATTTACAATAATAAATAAAATAATACAAAACTAATAGTAGTAATAGAAATATATTAAAACTACCATTGAAGAAGATAATAATAGTAATAATAGTATGGATATATCAGCAGATATATCTGAAAGAAAAATTAAAGTACCTAGTTCTAGAAAAAATTTGATAGCATCAAAGGAAGTTAAAAATGTAGAAAATAATAAAAATATTAATAAAAATAATAATAATGGAAATAAATTTAATAATAAATTTAATAATAATGTTAAAAAAAATTTTATTAATAAAAATTTAAATAATTTTGATAAAAAAATTATTAATGAAAATTTAAATAATGAAAATAAAAATATGAATGATTTAAATAAATTTAAAAATTCACTTGATATGAATGTAATGTGAATTTCTTTATGTTGTAGCCAGTTTTATTAAGTGTAATTTTGTTATTGTCAATTTTATTAATATTTTATTATTAAATTATTATACAACTATTTATTTTTTTTCTGAACTAAAAATTAACAACTTTCTAGTTATTAAAAATAATAAAATTCATTATTAAATATTATTATAAATAAATATTATAATATAACAATATAATTAAGAATATAATATAATATATAATTAATACATATATATGAATATATTAAAATACAAAGTTTAATAATTTAAAAATTATAAATAAAATATAATTTAATATATTTCATATAATATATAAATAATAAAATATAATATATTACAATATATATATAAATTATAATATAAAATATAATAATATAAATTATTATTTCAGATATAAATTTAATATTTGAATAAATAAATATTCAAATATACCAATATGTTACTACACATATTTGTTTTATATCAATGTCGAATCACGTGCCGAGAAGAAAGTCCACTTTGTTGAAGAAAATACAAGAAACTTAGAAAGTATAAAGAAAAATAACAAGGAAAAAGAAGTTATAGAAACCCGAATGTCACAAGAAAATGTCAAGTCGCACAAGAAAAATTTTTCTGAAAACCTTAATCCAAATAAAGAAAAATTTTTTAATAGTAAAATTGTGACACAAGAGAATAATAATGCACAAAGTGAGCAAAATGAAAAATTAGAAAGACATACCCAAATGGTGTCAAGATATCAACTGCAATTGAAATTAGAATTTATAATTTCAATTACTTTGATATATAATAATTTATTATAATAATTATTAATAATTTTTTTAATTATATATAATAATTATTATTATAATATTTTATTTTAAATATTATAATTTAAGATTATTTAAATAATCTAATAATATAATTTAATATATATATTATTTATATGTATTCAATTATATTGAATAATATATTAATTTTATTACTATTTAATATCGATATTAATAACTTATTATATTACAAATTATTAATTATATTATACGTTAACGTATCATATTAAATTAATGTATTAAATTAATGTATTAATATTTTATATTATATTTTATATTATTATTATCAAATTTACAAAGTATAAATGAACATAACATTAAGTTATATTTAATGTTCTTTGTAAGGTTATTAACACTTGAATTATATAGTTATATTAATATTATCAATATCATATTTTTAAATAAAATATATTATTAAAAAGTTAATATTAAAAGTGTTATTATTATTATTAAATAAATATTGTGTTATTTGCATTGCAATTAATTTAGTTATCATTTAAATATTATTTAATTATAAAACTATTTAATTAAAAAAAATATATAATTAGTCATTCGGCCTAGTAAAATTATATAAATTAGAAACTCATCCTCTTGGATACTTAACAAATGGCCACTTCTAACAACATCGAGAGGTATGATATTACGGAAGATCTCTCCAAGACCAAGTGTAATATTACATTTGGTCAAGTTCTCGATGTTTGTCCGAAAATTAGAAGTGAGTTAGCCAAAAGTCTTAAGATAGAAAAAATAAAAGTTGTCAGCTCTATGATTTCAGCGATTCATTTAATGTAGATGATGAAATCATAGAGAGAAATAAGAATTTATCTTTCAAAGAGGATGATTTAGCTATGGTAAATGCGTCCGTTGATGGTGTACAAAGTACACTATTAATTGATTCTGGTAGTAACCTTAATTACGATTTCTCCAGGAAGTTTCATTAATAAACTTCCTGGAGAAATCGTACAAGTAGGATTTTGCAAAAGAAGAATTTATGAAGCTTTGGGTGATTCTACTATTACTGAAACCATAGTAGTAGAATTAAATTTATCAATTACACAGAATTTTGATGTAAAATTATACTTTCCTATGGACAAAGACATTTCTTACTTCGATTTACTTCTTGGATTAAAGTCTACCGCCGATAATTATTTCTTCATCAATCCTTTAAATAAAACTCTATGTCGTTTTAAAGATGAGCTGTCGTTTGATGTCCTTGCTCCAATTATAGATGATCAGGATGCTGATCAACTTTCCTGTTTCCTTTATTATTGCGGAACAGGTAAAAAGATAGTCAACGCTGTAAGTATAGAAGATATAGCCGACGAAGAAGAACCAGTAATTTTAGATACGAAACCCCCGCCTGAAGAATCTGTCTCTCCTTGGAAATATATACATTTTAAAGATTTTCTTAAAACTTTAGATGTTAAATTTCTCGATAGAATCATTATTATTTTAGAAAACAACATTGATGTTATAGCTACATCTACTGATGAGCTTACCCCCTCCGATTTAGAACCGCACCATATTCCTTTAGTCGATGGTGCTAAGCCGTTTAAAAGTAAATTTTATCGTTTAAATAAGTTCAAGTCTAATATTTTAAAAAATGAATTAAGAAAGCTACTGAAGAAAGGACTGATTGTTGCCTGCTAAGTCTTCTTGGTCTTCGCCCATTGTTCTTGTAGCCAAGAAGAATGGCAAATGGCGTCTCTGTTTGGATTTCAGGAAGTTAAATGCCTTAACTCTTCCTGATACTTATTCTTTACCTAATATCGATGAAATATTCGATAGTCTTGGTGATTCAAAAATCTTTTCTACGTTAGACCTGTTTTAGGGGTACCACCAAATTAGAATGGCAGAAGACAGTATTGACCTTACTTGTTTTACTACAAAGTTTGGTAATTTTGTATATAAAGTAATGCCTTTCGGTCTTACTGGTGCTCCTGCAACTTTTCAAAGAGAAATGAATCGTATTCTCTTTGATCTTCTTGGTTCATGTGTTTTTGTTTTTATTGATGATATATTAATTTTTTCGAAAAGTATTGAAGAACACATTGAACATTTAAATAAAGAATTAAATATTTTTCGTAAGCATAAATTGAAAATCATGAGAAATGTTGCTTTTTTAAGGAGGAGGTAGAAGTGCTTGGTCATGAGTGATAAGCAAAGGTTTAAAAACAATGACTTCCAAAACTAAAACTGTAGAAGAATGGACTAAACCAACTAATACTACTGAAATAAAATCCTTTTTAGGTACAGTTGGTTATTATAGCAAGTTTAATAATTTTTCCAAATTAGCCGCTCCTTTAAATAAGCTATTAAGAAAAAATGCTCCTTTCATATAGACAGAAGAACAGCAAAGAAGTTTTAATGAATTGAAGAAGTCGTTAATAGAAGCGCCAATCTTAGCTTATCCTGATTATTCTAAACAATTCTTAATTAGAACAGACGCTTCTAGAGATGGACTAGGTGGTGTTCTATTACAGAAGAAAGAAGATAACTTAGAACATCCAATTCATTACGTGAGTAAATCTCTCACAAAGGCTGAAAGAAATTATAGCATTACAGATTTAGAAGGTACTGCTGTATGTTTCTTAATTAACAAGTTTAAATCGTACCTATCTGGAAATAGATATGAGACGATCCTTTTTACAGATCATAAACCATTAATTGGTTTATTCAACAATAAAGAACCTCTTAATATGAGATATATTAGATGGTGTATTACCATCAGTATGCTTCGTGTTAAAATTGAATACGAACAAGGCAAAAAAAACTCCTTAGCTGATGCCTTGTCAAGAATTAAAAGAAAAAAATTGAAAATAAAGAAGAAAATAATGGACAAAATAAAGACAAGGAAAGTAAAATTTTGAAAAATTTAAGTTGGGCAGTGAACCAAAAATTTCTGGAGACTGTCAATATAAAAATTTTGATTCAAAGAATACCAATGATAATATATATGGAAATAAATTAAATAATATATTTAATAATATATTAGAGTATACTGAAAATATATATAAAATTATTAATATATGTGAAATTAATGAAAATAAATTGAATAAGATATTAAATAAATTGAAATTATTTAAACGCGATATATTACAGTATACTCAAAATAAATTAACTAATATAGACTCCTATATATTACAATATAATCCAGGAAATGATTTTATGGATCCTACACATAAAAATCCAAATTTATGTGACATGAAGAAAGTATATGAAAACAATTATAAGAAGATTATATTAATAATAGATAAGCTTATAGATGTAACGGATCGGTAGTTCCAATATTACAATTGACACCAAAATCTGAAGTAAACACAAACAAAATAAAATTTAAAATAAAAGATACTTATTGCAATATCAGAACACCTTTCCTTTGTTAACCTGAAAGGTCGGTGTCGAGATATATATATTAGTAAGATTTAGTTTTAAGTTTTATTTTATTTTTATTTAAAATATGTTTTATTAGAATTTAGTTTTATTAATTATTAAAAATTAATAATAACTAATCTTTGTAGTATTTCGAACTACTTATGAATTAATTATTACTAATATATATGAAAGTTATTAAAAGAATAAAAGCACAAAGAAAAATATTTTAACTAAAGATTTTACACCTATTTATACTTTTTGCGGAAAAATAGTTTTAAAAATAAAAGTTCATAAAAAATAATAAAAATTGCTAGAAACTAAGATATTTTGTTATAAAATGAATCTCATAGAAAAATAAAGAAATATTATATAATTTTTTCTTAAAGTTTCTAATTTTATTCCATTTAATTCTATAAAGAAATACAGAAATAAAATACAGAAACAAATACAGAATAAAATACAGAAATTTATAATAAATAAATTTAAAATAAAATTTTTATAAAATTTGGAACAAGGTGTGAGTCGAACCCAGAGTGTTCGCCCAGATGGTCATAGTTACTAACCACTAGACCATGGTTACTATTTTACTAATTGAGGGATTCGTTACATGGTCCTCCTTCAGGATTCGGATACCAGACGAATCTTAAAACTAGGCTAAACTATACTAAGAAAATTTTAACTAAATTTTAACTATACTATATAGGTGTAAAAATAATATAATTTGATATTAATAAAAATACATGAATATTAATTAAAATACATGAATATTAATAAAGTTTATATGATATTGATAATATTATGACTAAACTAAACTAAGCTAAGATTTTAAACTAATAATAATAACAATAAGTTTGATATTGATAAAGAATAAAATATTGATAAAATAAATTTAATAGTTGAGATTCATTATTTAAGTTTTTCTTTTTCATTTTGGTTTATTTTTAACAAAGTAACAGAGTAAGTTTTCAGGTGGTTTATCTTCATAAGGGAGATATGCATCAAGTTTAAATTCTTTAAATTTGTTGTTTTGCTTTCTTTTGTATTTAATTGATTTTGAATTACTGATTGCAAAGAATGAGGAGTTGTTAATAATTTCTTTTGAATTTGCTAAGAAAAAATTTTGACATGTAGAATATTTATTTGATTTTGAATAAAAATATGAATTTGATTTATTTTTATCATTCACACTCTCCTTCGAAAAGATTGGATTATTGGGTTTTGAAAAATTAATATTTTGAATAGGTTGATTTGAAGAATTTGATTTTGAGCAAGAATAAGGATTGCCAGAGGAAACAGATTGATTACCAGATTTCAGATTATTACAAGAATTATTATTAAAAGAATCGTTACTAAGATTAACAGAGTTAGAAACATAAGTTGGTTTATTATTATTTTTCAAAGGTTGTGAATTACTTGATTTTGTACGTTCTGAGTGGAAACAAGAAGTATTACAAGAAGGTTTATTGCCAGAGTGATTATCAAGATTATTATTATTTTTAGAATGAGGTTTACAAGATTTATCAGATTTTGTATTTTGAGAATTCGTCACGAATGAATTTGGGAGTATTAAACAATTTGAAAGACAGTAATTTGAATTGAAAGTTATTTCTTTAGTTGTAAAATTGATAGAGGGATTGTGAGTTACGAGCCAATCTATTCCAAGAATACCACAATACGAAGGTAGATCCACAATATAGAATTCTGTTTTACAAAGGTGATTTTTATATTTCAACGAGATGGGAAACGTTTTACCAAAAATTGTTTGATTTCCGGCTACTCCAGAAACGGCAGGAAAAGTAGAATCAGAATCAAAAGGAATATTGTTTTCTTTAGCAAAGTGTATATCCATAAGATTTAATTGAGAACCTGAATCGATGAGTAGTTTAGCATTGCAAGAAGAGTTTAAAGTTTGTAGATTGAATTCGGCAACTGGAGCATTCAAAGATGGATCATCAGAAAGTCTAGGTCTTGATTTTGGTTTGGATTCTGGATTAGAAATAAAAGCATTGCTGGAGGAGGGTTTATTATCATCTTCATTCACTTTATTCTTTAAAGGGCAATTATTAACTTGATGATTTTTTGATCCACAGTAGAAACAAAGATGTTCTTTTCTTCTTCTTTCTTTTTCTTCACGAGTTATTGTTTCATTAGATTTATTCGAAGCAAATTGAAAAGAGTTAGTATGACGACCAAAAGAATGATTACTTGAATTATTTGATTTAAAATATTGATTATGCGTAGAAAGTCTTAAATCTATACGAGAAGCTATGGTTTGAAGAGAGAATAAGGATTGTGGCCCAGGAAACATTTCTAAGATTCTGGTTGCAATATTGTCGTTTAATCCTGCGAGAAAAGCATCCATTTTAGCAGCTTCATTCCAAGAAGAGTCATCTGCGTATTTATTGAACTCCAGGATGTAGCTTCTTACATCTCCAAGACGTCTCTGTTTAATGGTTCTGAGCTTTTGGTTTGCTATGAAGGTTGAATCATAATTTCCAAAGGTAGCTTTAAACTTGGATATAAACGCTTCATAGTCATCTAAACATGGGTCCACATTTTCAATTAAATTTGCGGCCCAATTCATTGCAGAACCGTAAAGTCTGGAAATGATGTATGCAACCTTGATTGGATCTTCAGAAAACTTTTCTGGTTGCAACATGAAGACAAGGTTCATTTTTGCAAGGAAGCCTTTAAAGAAACGACGGTCTCCAGCGAATCCATCTTTGTACATAACGTTTAAATTAAGAAAGTTGTCTTCGTTCATTTTTATTTGATTAATTTATTATTAGTCTCGACTAGGAATTCAAATTGTTTATTAAGGTAAATTTAAATTTTAATTTCGCTTTTTATGCCTTACAACTCAAAAATAAACCGGCAAAAGCTACTAACTAGAGGTATATACTAGACCTCGAAATAAATATTAAAACTATATAATTAAAGTCGCTTCACCTTCACGACCAACCTCCAGCCTTCGGTGACTGAAGTTCCTTATTTGCCAGAGCTTACGAAGGTATTGAACTTGAACGTCCGATATTGCAGTGCTTTTTATCACACAACAATTCCTTCCCCCAAGAAAGCGTGCTTTTCACACTACCCACTTTTATCAATACCTAAGTAACTAATTGACTATAGTTTCTTAACCTACTAGAAACTAGTTACTTACGCCAAACACTCTGTATATGAGCTCTAAACGCTCCTAGTATATTTTATAAATAATTTACCTTAAAAATTAATAAATATTTGATTACACAGAAGTTTACAAAGATGTTTTTCTTTTAATAATTTTTTCTATTTCACACTGCTGTTCTTTCAGTTTATCAACTTACTCGAGCTGAATGTAGGACTTACGTCTGAGCCTACCAGCGAGGGCCAATGTGAAACTCGAAATTTAATTATAAAAAGAAAAAAGACAGTATAAAAATAAGGATCCTCAGAATGATTCTCCTTATTAAAAATTTTATTAAATTTATAAAAATTTTTTTTTTTTTTTTTTTTTTTTTAAACTATATAACAAAAATAATTTTTTTTTTTTTTTTTTTTTTTTTTGAAAAATAATTTAATTTATCTATTCTATAATTTATTCATTCACTTAATTTTTTATAATAATTTATTTAATTTATTAATATTCATTCACTTAATTTAATTTATTTAATTTTTTTAATTTAATTTTATTAATTTTCCGAAAATATTACTGGCAAGGTAGTACAAAATCTTTTTCAAATGCTATGGGGTACACTATTTTTATCTTTGGGTAGTACAAGGAAAATTTTTCAAAATGTTACACAAGGAAAATTTTTTAACTATTCTAGGGTGGTACAAAATTTTCTATAACTAAGGTTTCTAAGTAATTCAAAGGTAATCCAAGGTAGAGTAGCTAAGACTAAGGAGAGAAACTAGGTTAAACTAAGGACGGGTGGAATCTGGGTGCTTTATTTTTTTACTTTATCAAGAAAAATTTTTATTCGAGAAGGATACTTGATAGGATGGATACTAGAATTATTCAAGAAAAGTAGACAAAGGGTAAACAAGAAGTAGACAAGACTAAGACAAGACTAAAAACTAAGGATTATACAAGGTAGATAACTGGTAATCAAAAACTAGGATAGAAGTATTCAAGGGATTAGGAGATTATTACTAGAACAGGTAGTATCCAGAGGCTAAGAAAAGTAGTATTCTAAGATTAAAATTAAAGGAGGTAGTATCCAAAGGTAGACCTAAAAGGCGGTAGAATCCAATAAAAGGTAGAAACTAAAAATTGGTAGCAGATTCCAAAATTTTCGACACTAAGGTTCCAGGCGGTGTTTCTTTTGTTGGGTGCTTTTATTGTAACGGAACGGTAGTTCCAATATTACAATTGACACCAAAATCTGAAGTAAACACAAACAAAATAAAATTTAAAATAAAAGATACTTATTGCAATATCAGAACACCTTTCCTTTGTTAACCTGAAAGGTCGGTGTCGAGATATATATATTAGTAAGATTTAGTTTTAAGTTTTATTTTATTTTTATTTAAAATATATTTTATTAGAATTTAGTTTTATTAATTATTAAAAATTAATAATAACTAATCTTTGTAGTATTTCGAACTACTTATGAATTAATTATTACTAATATAAATAAAAGTTATTAAAAGAATAAAAGCACAAAGAAAAATATTTTAACTAAAAGTTTTACACCTATTTATACTTTTTGCGGAAAAATAGTTTTAAAAATAAAAGTTCATAAAAAATAATAAAAATTGCTAGAAACTAAGATATTTTGTTATAAAATGAATCTCATAGAAAAATAAAGAAATATTATATAATTTTTTCTTAAAGTTTCTAATTCTATTCCATGTAATTCTATAAAGAAATACAGAAATAAAATACAGAAACAAATACAGAATAAAATACAGAAATTTATAATAAATAAATTTAAAATAAAATTTTTATAAAATTTGGAACAAGGTGTGAGTCGAACCCAGAGTGTTCGCCCAGATGGTCATAGTTACTAACCACTAGACCATGGTTACTATTTTACTAGTTGAGGGATTCGTTACAATTATAATAATTTTTTATTAATATTTAAATAATTAAAATTTTTTATTTAAATTTAATAACAATTACACCTTTCAAAATTTAAGAAATTTTGAAGTATTTTTATATTTTTTCATAATTATATTTATTATATATTATACTAATTTATTTATATTTAATTTCTATTTATTTACGGACTATCTAACTAACTAAACTTTATTATTTAATAAATTTATTTATTATTTCTAAAAATAGAAATTTTGAATTAACTATTAAAACTAAGACTAAATAATTTTAATTGAGTTCATTTATTATTTATTTATTATTCTAATATTAATAATATATTTATTATATATTTTAAATTTAAAAACAATGAAAAATTTTATAAATTAAAAAAATTAAAATTTAGTAATTATTTTGTTTCGAACTTTATTTAATTGATTTAAATTATTGTTTCACAATAATTTTACAGAATTATTTTATGTAATTTTAATCACTACGTATAGTGGCTTAAACTATATTTAAGAATTTTACGCTGTGGCGTTAAATATCTTTACAATATCATTGGACCACTACCAGTAACACAAAAAGGTAACCAATACATTATAGTAATTGTGGACTACTTTACTAAATGGGAATGTGGTGCATTTCGGAATCGTGCATTTCGGAATTGTGCATTTCGGAATCTGTGGCGTATGAAATTTTATATATTAAATAAATGAATAAATAAATAAATAATAATTAAAAATTATAATTAATAATTACAAATTAAAAAATGAAATAAAATGAAATAAAAATAATTAAAAAAATTATAATAAAATCAAAGAATTGAAAAAAAAAAATACAAAAAAATACAAAAAAAATTTAAAAAAGAAAGATTCAAGTTATTCATTAACTTTTACAAACAAACAAAAATCATATTTTTTCAAAGTCTTTTATTTTATTTAATATTTTATAATATTTTTCATTTATATTTAAAATTATTTATATAAATATTTTAATTTATTTTATTATTAAATTGTAATAATAATAACTAAAATTTTAATAAAATAATAAAAAATAAAAAAATATTTATTTAATGATTTTTTAAACATAATTGATATTATTATTTTTATAAATAAGATTGACATTGATATTGATAATATTTTTATACTAAAAATTTTGATATTGATATTAATTATATTTTAATTATAGTTAAATAGATAAGTTTTAGATATAATTTAGCTAAAAACTAGCTAAAAAAATCTTAAAGTAATTTTTATTTCCTTATATTGTTACAAGAACAATAATTAAGCATAACATATAATTTAAAAAGGTTAGAAAAATACTAATTTATAATAAAAAATTAGTATTTTTTATTATTTAAATCAATTAAGCAATTATACCATAATTCAACAATATCTTTTCTATCATATCCATTATAAATATAATCTTTTTCCATATATTTATAATTTTCAATTATATTTTTTATTTCATCAGTTTTTCTAATTATTTTTTGTTTTTTTCTCCAGATTCCATTAATTCTCCTTTCGTAATCATTGTAGGATAAGGATTCTTCTTTTTTTAATATATAAATTAATTTAAAAAAATGAAGGTTTTTTTGGAAATAAATTATTTAAGTAATTATTAAAATATTCTGAAGCATTATTTGTTATATGCTCCATATTCTTATAATAATTCCAATAATTAGTATTATATTTATGTAAATAATTATTTTTAAAATATAATAGTTTTATTTATTTAATGATAACAGAACAAGTCCTTTTTTATATACAATTTTTAACAAAATATTATTTAAAAGATTATTAATAAAATAATATTTAATTTTATTTAATTATTTATGTATTTATTTATTTATTTATTTATTTTTGATAAATGTGGCTATAAAATATTTTATCATTAAGCCACATACAATAATGTACGATTCCGAAATGCACTTCTCCCACTAAAATCGACGGCTTGGCCATTTTTATACGGAAGATTTAAAGAATTATTTAAAATTACATAATATTAAAGAAAATTTTTGCAATGAATGTAAAATTGCAAAGATGAAAAGAAATCCACATAATAAAATAACACCAAAAGCCAATGAAGTACTAGAAATTATCCACTCTGATATTATAGGACCAGTAAAGGAATCTTATACTGGGAAAAAGTATATATTAACCATCATTGATGAATATAGTAGAAAATGTTGGTTATATTTACTTAAAAATAAATCAGAAGCAGTGGATATTATCATACATGCATTTAAATTACTAAATAATAATAATAAGAATAGGAAAATAAAAATTTTTAAATCAGATATGGGAAGGGAATACAATAATAAGAAAATTAATGATTTTTGTAACGAATTTGGTATATCAAAAGTATATTCACCTCCCTATAATTCAGAAAATAATGGTTTAGAAGAAAGATATAATCAAACCATTATTTCTTGTACAAAGACTTTGTTATACTGGATGTAACGGAACGGTAGTTCCAATATTACAATTGACACCAAGATTTGAAGTAAACACAAACAAAATAAAATATAAAAGATACTTGTTGCAATATCAGAACACCTTTCCTTTATTAACCCGAAAGGTCGGTGTCGAGATATATATATTAGTAAGATTTAAGTTTAAGTTTTATTTTATTTTTTATTTAAAATATGTTTTATTAGAATATAGTTTTATTAATTATTAAAAATTAATAATAACTAACCTTTGTAGTGTTTCGAACTACTTATGAATTAATTATTACTAATATATATGAAAGTTATTAAAAGAATAAAAGCACAAAGAAAATATTTTGACTAAAAGTTTTACACCTATTTATACTTTTTGCGGAAAAATAGTTTTAAAAATAAAAGTTCATAAAAAATAATAAAAATTGCTAGAAACTAAGATATTTTGATATAAAATGAATCTCATAGAAAAATAAAGAAATATTATATAATTTTTTCTTAAAGTTTCTAATTTTATTCCATGTAATTCTATAAAGAAATACAGAAATAAAATACAGAAACAAATACAGAATAAAATACAGAAATTTATAATAAATAAATTTAAAATAAAATTTTTATAATATTTGGAACAAGTGTGAGTCGAACCTAGAGTGTTCGCCCAGATGGTTATCATTTTACTAATTGTGAGATTCGTTACACTGGAGTGGTTTAAGTGAAAATTTTTGGGATTTCGCGATCATTTATGCAAATTATATTTATAATAAAATCCCACACTCTAGTATAAACAATAAAATACCTGATGAAATATTTTCAGGTAATAAAACAAATGTTAACCATATAAAAGTTTTTGGTCGCTTAACTTATAAAAATTATGAGCAACGCAAAAATAAATTTTCACCAAATGCAAAGAAAGGTATCTTTCTTGGATTTAGTAAAAAGTCTAATTGCTATATTATTATGGATTATAATAACTTTAAATTACATAAAGTAAGAGAAATATATTGTTTGGAGGATACTCCATCCAATTTAAAATTAAATAACTTCACTAACATCAACGATAACGATCATAATTTATTCTCATACAATATAAATATTAATTTAGATTCAAATAATAACATTAAAGAAAATTTAAGCAATAATATTTCACAAAATAATAACAATAAACAAATAAACATTAATAAAAATAATGAAAACGCGACAAATTTTTCAGAAGAAAGTAGTCATTATTCTTCAGCAATTTCTTCTGAAGGCGAAGATGATGGACTAATAAATAATATAGATCCTGAATGTTCTTTTAAAGAGGATCAAAACGATATAAATAACAACAAAAGTTATAATACAAATCCAAAAGATATTGCTACTCAAAGTAGCTCCAAAAATTTAGATTCTGAAATTTCAAAAAATAAAAATCAAATTTTTGATAAAAAAATTTTTGATGAAAAAAATTTTATTAATAAAAATTTTTCAAATTTTGAAATAAAAAATAATAATTCAATTAAAAATAATTTTAATGAAATTAACACAGACAAAACCTTATTTAATAATAAATTTGATGAATATGAAAATTTACATAATAATATATTAAATAATAATAAAAATGAAAATTTAATTAATGAAAATTTTTATAATAATAATTTTGAACACAATAATATTAATAATTCAAATATTAATGAACAAATTAATAATAATAAGGTTTTTAATATAAAAGATAATATAAATAACAATATTAACAATAAAAATTTTTCTAATAATGATAATTTTTAATACAAATAATTTAAATAACAATTCAAATAATATATTGCAGAATAATAATAATAATATACAAAATTATAATAAAATTTAGAAAGGATAATTACACCATATGTAAACTAAAAGTTCACTTTATTATTTAAAAGAAAATCAAAATTTTATTTATAGATAAAAACTCAAAATCTCCAATTTTTATTCCAAGTTACAATAACCAAATTAATTTTAATAAATTAAATATTAAAAATAAAATCAATAAAAAAAAATATTAATAAGATATCTCAAGTATCTGAAATTACATATTTGAATTTCAAAAATATCCATTTTTCAATAAAAAAAAAAAAATAAGTCTACAAATTAAAATATGAAAAGAAATGAAGTCTAAGAAAGTGTCTGATGAAAAAAATTTTTAAATTAAACTACATTAAATCTGAAAAAATTCTAGCTGACGTTATGACAAAATGAGTAAATGATAATAAATTAAAATCTTTTGCAAATCAAATTTTCAATACTTAGAAATTTTGATTTGAGGGGGAGTGTTAAGATTTAAATTTATAACTTTATTTTATTAATCACGTGTAAATAGTATATTTATGTTTTATTAACGGGAGTATTGCATTTCGACATAATCTATGTTTGATGGTTTTTTAATGTATTACAATGTGGCTTATAAAAATAATAAATAAGATTAATATATAAATGAATAATAAATAAATAAATAAATAAATAAATAAATAAATAAATAAATAAATAAATATAGAATTTAATCTTGACCTTAAAATTTAAATTTAACCTTTGTATTTTATACTCTTTTTGGTATATTAGTCAGTTTATTGTTACTTAAAAATTACATTAAAATAAAAAAATATATATGTAATAAAAAAAATTATAATCATACCATACATTTTTTTATTATTTCTCGTATTTTAAATAAACAATAATATTATTATAAATATTAAACAATTTCACTTTGCTTGATTAATATTATTTATATTTAAAATTTTAACTTTGAAGTTGATTTATTGAAAGATAAATAAATAGTATAAATTAAAATTGACTTCAATATAATTTAAATATTTTTTATAATCATCTCTATAGCTATTTTTATTATATATATATAATTAAAATAGCTATAAGGATATAATAATTTTTAATAAAATTATTAAGTAATAAGAGTGATATTGTAAATTAAAAATAATAATATTCTTTTAAAATTATTGTAATATATATTTATAATTCAAATATTTGAATTATAAATATGAAGTTTATATTTCATTTAAATAAATATATTAATAATATTACTTCATAATTTAAATAAAAATAGAAATATCAATAAAAAAAGATGTTGTTATAACAAAATTTTTACTTCCAAGTTAACTGAACAATTATATAAATTTTATATTAGATTTTTAAATTCATATAATATATTTTATTTTATTTTATTTTATTTTATTTTATTTTATTTTATTTTATTTTATTTTATTTTATTTTATTTTATTTTATTTTATTTTATTTTACTTTACTTTATTTTATATGTACTTGTAACTTATTCTTCTTTACTATTTATTTTATTTTATTTTATTTTATTTTATTTTTTAACAATAAATAAATAAATATCAAAAAAAAAATATGATATATAATAGTATATATATTAAAATATTTAGTAATAAAATATAGATTTTATTACTAATTAATTAAAGAATTGAAATTAAAAAAAATAAAATATAATAAAATTTATTTATTTATTTATTTATTTATATATTTATTTATTTATTTATTTATTATTTTTTTTTAATTTTTATTTTATTCTTTTAATGGTGAAAATACTATAAATAAAAATATACGTTGAAAAAGTGGCGTATTACATATTTTGTATTTATATTACAGAAATTTATGTCAATCATACATAAATTATGTCGAAATGCAACTCTCCCGAAATGCCCCACATCCCTTTTATTAACATTATTTATGTAAATATCTTAAATTCATGTAATCATTATATTTTATGTATTATACATTATTTTATGTAAAGTCATGTATTCACATGATATATTCTATTTTATGTTTTCACCTGACAATAATTTTATTCTTTGAAAAAGTTGTTTTTAATTCTTTCATATTAAATAAATGTATTAATTATTAAATAAATAAATTATATAAACAAAATAAATTAACAATTTTTATTAAATTATATATTATTTTATTTCATAACGTGGCTTTCATAATTTGTGTTAAAAAAAATTTCATTTTTTAATTTATTTTTTATGTGCCTCATTGTAAAAATTTAATATGCGCCCCATATCATATTACGAAATGCAACATTGCGAAACGCAATACATTCATAATTTTATAATTCTATTAATAATTTACTTATTTTATAATATTTATTTTATATTATTTTTTATATTGTTATAATATATTACTGTTTAGTAATTATATAGTTATAATATACTTTTATTATAACTACATTATTTATAATTGAAAAGTGTAATTGTTATAGAAGGTTTATTGAAATAGATAAACAAAATATATAAATAAAGTTTAATTAATTATTCCCTAAAAGAGTAAAGAACCCAGTTATATCATATTTTACTTTATTTTTTTTAACGCATACAATTCCAAAATTAAATAAAATTATCATTAAAACCCAAAACCCTTAATTATAAATTAATATTAAATGAACCTTATTTATAATGTTTATTAATATCTTAAAATATAATAATTTATTAATATCTTCACTAAAAATTATTCTTATTATTAATATTTTATTAATATTCTTATAATAAATATTATTATTATTTTAAAATAAATATTCATATAATAATTTAAATTCAATATCTTTTTTAATATTTTAAATAAATCTTATTAATATTTTATAATAAATTATACAATAAATAATATTTTAAATAATATTTTATTAATATCTAATAATTTATAATATAAAGTTATATATAACTTATTGTTTATGAATATATTGTTCCTATATTAATTTGTTAAATTTTAATAATTTTTAATTAATATATTTAATATTTTATTATAAATAATTGTATTATTTTTTATTACTGTAAATAGTTTAATTTTAAAGAAAAATATTAATATTTGTAAATATTTCATGTAATTAATTTTTTACTATTATTTAATAAAATAGATTAGTCAAATTATATAAATAATAATATAATGATTTAATCAATAAACTAACAAATTTTAAAAAATATATTATATATTTAATATATAATAATAAAACTTGTGTTTAATAAAACATATTTTTAGTGTTTAAATTATATTCTACTTTGTTAAATAATTTTTATAGTTAGTTCTAAAAATACAAAGATAATATCACTTTCTTTTCTTAGAGATTTAAAATATTACCACATTATATTATTATTTGATAAGATATTCCCTTAAATACTCATTATTTTTTTCAAATCCATAGTTTTAAACCTTTTATTTATTATAAATTAATATTAGATGAAACTTTTTATAATATTTATCAATATCTTAAAATATAATTACTAATATCTTTACTAAAAATTATTCTTATTATCAATATTTTATTAGTATTCTTAAATAAATTTTATTTATATAATAATAATATTTTAAATAATATTTTATTAATATTTTATAATGATTATTTTTTTATCAATATTTAATATTTTATAATATTTTATTAATATATCTTATTTATATTTTTATTACAAATATTATTAATATTTCTATTATTATTTCTATTATTATTTCTATTATTAATAAAATATTTAAAGAGTATAATATTTAATATTTCTATTATTATTTCTTTAACACATAAAATATTTAATATAATTAAAATCTTTATACTAAATAATTTTATATAATTATAAATATATAATTAGTTATAATTAAATAATAACTTTTATTCATTCTTTCCCTTTTTCCTTAATTCTTTTCCTTCAACTTAAAAACCCTGAACAAATGCCGAAATAAAAATATTCTATATATTATTTAAATAAAACAGTAAAAATTAATTATAAAATAAATGAATTATTTAAAAAATATATAATACAGAAGTTAAATTTATTTCTTTATAAAAATATAATATTATTTTAACTTTTATTTAAAATACTAAATAGATTAAGAAAAACATTTAATAATTAGAATAGAAATTATTATTAAATAACGATAATAATAATAATAATAATTAATTATAAATGAATAATAATAATTAGATTAAATTAAATGAATAATAATAATTGAAATAGTTAAAGTGTATAATAATAAATTCATGTAAAATAAAAAAGAAGATAATTTTCTTTCTTTTATAAGACTATCAATAATTTTATATTTAAAAAATGAATAATAAATAAAGAGAGTTAAACAAAAGATTATTTTTATTTTTAATATTTATTGAATCTATAATAATTATTTAATATTAAGTTATATAACTTATTGTTTATGAGTATACTGTTCATGCATCATGTTGATACTGTTACAAATATAAATCAAGCTCAAAGATATTATTTATTCTATATAGTGACGCTATTCCTCTAGTGATGTTTTTATTGAAAACAATTCTTTATCATAGAATAGATAATTTCTTTGAGCTTGATTAAGAGTTTTAGAAAGGAAAGCTATAGAATGTAATTTTTTGTTAAACGCTTGAGAAAAAATTGCGACTACAACAAAATTACCTGCATCAGTTTCTATAATAAACTGACGACTATTTTATTAGTTATTAGAAGCAGAGGTAAAAAGATTCTTTAAGGTATCGAATGGGTTTTTCTGCTCAAGTCCCCAAATTAATGGAACATTCTTTCTTGTAAATCTATGTAATGGGTTGACAATTTTTGCGAAATCTAATAAAAATATGATAATAATTACATAACCCAATAAAAGATTATATTTCTTTAACATCTTTCGTAATAGGCCAATCTAATATAGCTTTTACTTTTCCTTTATTCATTTTAACCCACGTTTAGAAATAACATATCCAAGAAAACTAGTTTCTTCTACATCAAACTCACATTTTTCTAAATTTAAATATAAATTATTTTCTAACAATCTTATTAGTACTTTTATCACATAAGCAAAATGTTCTTTAATATTTTAGGAGTAAATAAAAATATCATCTATTATAAGAAATTTCAAATTCATCAAGATAATCATTTAAAACATTGTTGATGAAGTATTGAAATATAGCTAGAGTTTTTTAGCCCAAAAGACATTACTAGATATTCATAATGACCATAAGGAGTGCGAAATACAGTTTTAAAGTCATTCCCTTCTTTAATTCTTACTAAATTATATGCAGATTTTTAAATCTAATTTAGTAAATATTTTACCTCCTTTTACTCTAACAAATCACTGATTAAAGAAAGAGAGAGGGTAAGAATTGCGAATGATCTTTTCATTAAATTTTCTATAATCAACACATAAGTGTAAAAAACCATTCTTCTATTTTACAAAAAGGATAGATGGAGAAGTAGATTTTCTAATAAAATCTTTTTCAAAATTATCTTTTAAATATAACCTTTTTAATTCTTCTCTTTCAACTTCATTTAAAGTTGAAAAAGAAGAATTAAAAAAAGGTATAATATAATGGTCAATGTAACGAATCTTAGAAATTAGTAAAATAGTAACTAACCATGATCTAGTAATTAGTCACTATGATCATTAGGCCGAATACTCTGGATTCGATTCACATTTATTCCAAATTTTATAAAAATTTTATTTTAAAATTATTTTTAAACTTCTGTATTTCGTTCTGTATTTTGTTCTGTATTTTGTTTTTGTATTTTGTTTCTGTATTTCTTTATAGAAATACATAGAATAAAATAAGAAACTTTAAGAAAAAATTATATTATATTTCTTTACTTTTCCATGAGATTCATTTTATATCAAAAAATCTTTTTATATTCTAATATTTTTTTTATTTTTTATAAACTTTTATTTTTAAAATTATTTTCCGATAAGAGCATAAATAGGTGTAAAACTTTTGTTTAAAATATTTTTTCTTCGTGCTTTTATTTAATGTTTACATTTTATAATAGTAATAATTAATTAATAAGTAGTTTGAAATACAATAATTAATTAGTATTTATATTTATAATTAAACAATTTTTTTTTAATAAAATAATTTTTAATGAATTAAATAAAATTAAAACCAAAATTACTAGCATGTTTCAGTACTGACCTTCCAGATAGTAAATGGAAAGGTATTCTAATATTATAAGTTTAATTTTATTTTTTTTTTTTACTTTAAATATTTTTTCGCGTCAGTTTCGGTACTTGTAATATTGGAACATCGTTCCAGTTACACTAGGTTATTAATATTGTTATTGATTTGAGGAAGATAATAATGAAAAAATATCTAATTTACTGATTTTTGGATATTAAGAGCTCTTCTTATACTTTTTCTACAATCGACAAATGTATACATTGATAAAACATGTATTTCTAGTTTTTAAATTATTACTTCTTTCATTTAAATTGTTATATCTTCATTAGTTACTATCTTTTTAGATCATTGGATATATATATTACATTTAGATTAAATATATTAATGAAAAAAGCATTATATTATATCTAATAGAACTTATTATTTTTTATAAGTTTTTATTTTTAAAACTCTTCATCCGATAAAAATATAAATAGGTGTAAAACTTTTGTTTAAAATATTTTCTCTTGTTGTTTTTATTTAACATTTTACATTTTACATTTTACATTTTATATTTTATATTTTACATTTTACATTTTACATTTTACATTTACATTTACATTTACATTTATATTTACATTTATATTTACATTTATATTTATATTTACATTTATATTTATATTTATTATATTAGTAATAATTAATTTACAAGTAGTTTGAAATACTACAATAATTAATTATCATTATTTTTTTTTAAAATTTATAAAATTATTTTTTAAAACAATTTTTTATTAATAAAATAAAATTAAAATACAAATCACTAGCATGTTTCAGTACTGACCTTCCAGATAGTAAATGGAAAGGTACTCTAATAATAAGTTTAATTTTATTTTTATTTTAAATATTTTTTTCGTATCAATTTCAGTTTCGGTACTTGTAATATTGGAACATCATTCTAGTTACAGTCCATAAAAATTAACAATTTTCTTTTAATTTTATTTCACAAGTCGTAATCATGAGCTATATTCTATTTTTGTATAAATTTTTTCTCAATGCATTAGTACACTTATTTTCCCTTTTCTTAATTTCATCAACATTTAAATGACCATCTTTTATTAAAATCACAAGATTTTTGGATGTCCTTTTCTAAACGATAAATTTGTTTATCACCTAAATCCAATTGTCCTAAACCATTTTTCCTCATTGCAATATAATTATACAACTTATCACCATCTGAATTACTCGAACATATTTTATGATTCTCTAATAACTGGGCCGAAAATCATTACTTTTTGACTGAAAATTGACAGCATTCTACTGTTTTTAATTTATCATCATCACTAAAATGATAACAACCATAATACTACTTACTTGGACTAAAGAAAATTTCTTTATTATTAATAAGTACATACTTTTTTATAAATTAAATGGTTTGATAACTTCCTAGTTCTAATATATATTAATAATTTTCAGTATTATCAGTTTCTATAATATTTTATTCCAATACAAGCTAAACTGACCCTAGATATTAATTATGACACTAATTGTATATAATATACTTATTGGCCGTTTCTGTTGATTTACTAATAGAATGACCTAGAATGATCAATTGAAAAATGAAAAAAAAAAAAAAAAAAAAAATACGAAAAAAGTTCCTAGCGCAATTTAATTTTTTCTATCTTTCAAGAATAATTGTACTTTAAATTTACTAATAGTTATTTTTTTTTAAAAAAAAATAAATATATATTTTATTTATATTGTTTATTAACCCTAACCCATATTTGATAATTATTACTACCATTTAATTTTTTATTAATATTAAATGTCAAAATTATCTGACATTTTAATTGTTTATTATTTTATTATAGATTTATTAATTAATTATTAATTATTAATTATATATTATTATTTATCTTTTTTAATAGAAGCTCTATTGAGACTCTTAACCTTATTAGTTTATTTTAATATAACTTTATTTAATTAATTTTATTTTTGGAAAGAAAAGTCATTCTTTCCAAAATACAAATGTGTTTCATTTCACACGAACGTGTTGCATTTCGCAATATGATATGGAGCGCATAGTATATTATTGCAATGAGGCGCATAATAATAAATTAAAAAATGAATTTTTTTTTAACACAAAATATGAAAGCCACATTATGAAATAAAATAATATATAATTTAAAAAAATAAAATAAAAAATATATATATAAATGAATAGAAAATAAACAAATATATTTATTAATAAATATATTTGTTAGTTTGAAAAATATCAATATTTATTAATAAATAATAATATTATTATTTTAAATAAAAAAAAGAAGATTAAATATTCAAAAAATATTCAATATTATTAAAATATTATAAAAAAAAGAATATTAAATATTATTAAAATATTAAATAAAATATTCAAAAATATTCAATATTATAAAAATATTATAAAAAAAGAATATTAAACATTATTAAATTAAAAAAATAAATTAAAAAAAAAAGATATTAAATAATTTTATAATTTTATTATTTTATTTATTTATATATTATATTTTTATTTATTTAATTATTTATATAATTATGCGCCCCATTTCGAAATGCAACATTCTCATAAATTTTTTATTTTATTTCATAACGTGGCTTTCATAATTTATGTTAAAAAAAATTTAAATTATTTTATAATTTATTTTTTATGCGCCACATATCATATTGCGAAATGAAATATTGAGAAATGTTAACACATTCCTACCTGCTTCTATTATCATATTGGTTGTCTCTGGTTCGAACTTTATTCTCTTCCTCTTAAAATAATATAATTTATTTAATTAATAGTATATACATTCATTTCATTATTAATTAATAATTTATTTAAATTAATAATATATATTCATTGAAATAAATTTATTTAAATATTAATTAATTATTTATTTAATTAATATAATAATTTATCTATTTTCATAATAATATAATTATTTAATTAAAATAAGAATTAAATTATTTATATAATTCTTATTTTAAATAATTCGTCCAATCATGTAATAATTTAGAATAAATTTTTGAATAAAAAAATTTATGTATTTTATTTTATTTGACTTTTTGAGTCGATAATAACAATCAAATTATTAATAAATAAAATAATAACTATCAACCATAAATGAATGAACGAATATATATTAAATAAATAAATCTACTAATTAATTAAATGAATATTCAATAATGTTTTAGATAATTTCTTATTTTAAAATTTATTAAAGGGTTAGAATCATTTTACGTGATTTTAACCAAATTAATATTATCTATTCACTCTTTAACTGGTTTTGAAACAATGTTGAAATTATCTTAATTCTATTAAATAGAAAGTGATAACTTCATTGTTCAAATATATGATTGTCTAAATCATATTTAGTTATAAATTTAAAAGAAATTTATTAAGTTTAATATTTTAGTTTTAAAATTATTTTTATTAAAATTATAAATTTATTTAATACATCTCGTTTATGTATTAAAAATATTAAAATCTAGTTATTAAAAACATTATAAAATTTGTTATTATAATCTTTAATTATTATTAATCTAGTAGTTATTTTAAATATTATTATTCTAATTATTATTATTATTATTATTCTAATTTTTATGGATAATTAGTAACAATTTTTAAAAATATTAATTTTTCATTTTCCTTTTATATTATTTTCTTATTTTTAAGTTTGTTTATAAATAAAATATTAATTTATTAAAATTAAGAACATTAAATAGTTAAAATAAATAATTTGTTTATATTAAATATTATTTAAATAATTAAATATTTTATAATTTATATTTAAATAATTTTATAATATTTTTGAAATTCAGCAAATATTAATTATATTTTTATAAATTTCATTCTTTATCAATTCCTCAGCGGTTAAGTATAAACTTCGACCCATGAAGTTATTGATTATAAAAATATTCTATAAAGAATGGAATTTATAATAATTAATTATCTTTTAATTATTATTTATTTGTTTTGATTTAATAAAACTGTTGAGCTTGTATTATTAAAATGTCTTCCATTAATTTATTTTTAATTTATTTTATATTCCGAGTTAAGACTTTAAGTATTCATTATTAATTCTTTATAAGTTCATACAATAATATTATCCACAATTCATAAAATATTATTAGTTTTAATTATTATTTAAAGTTCTTTTTATTTTCTTTCTTTAAGTATATCCACAATTAATATATTTTTGGGGATTTCTCTTAAGTAATTATTATATTTTGTTCTATAACTATTCTTCTCAGTAAATATTTTAGAGCTTTGTTTCATTTAAAAGTTACTTCTTGTAGATTTTATTAATTAATTTTTCATTGTAATTCACTTTTGTAATATAATATTGTAAATAGAAACTTGTCATATATTATTTGCTATGGCTTTATAATATTATTTATATAGAATATTTAATATTATAGAATTTTCGGCTTTAATTTGATTTATTATAATATTTATAGAATACCTAATATTATAATTAATATTTTAGAAACATTAGTAAAAATATTTTAAAATATTTTATATGGGTTATTTCTGAATAAATTTGACATTAAATTTTTAATATATATTATTGTAAATATATATTATATTATATTTTAACAATATATTTTAATATATTTTAATATATTTTAATATATGGTGTAATATATTTGGTTTTAAATTTTTATAATTGGTAATAATTAAATTGTTAAATATTATTATTTTATATAATTATATAGTCATTGGCTAGCTGTTGGGAGTAATTATAACTTCACATCTAGTATAACTATATATTCGATTAACTGTTGGGAATATTAGGCATATTCCACATTTAATCTACTTTTTATTATATAATTTATAATAATATTTATTATGTGTTAATTTATTGTATTTTATTCTTGTTGTTTTATTCAAAGAGAGTCTGTGAGTTTGCTTTTGGGGAACAAGGTAGATATATAAGGTTGCTTATATATTTTCCAAGCCTAAAGGTTAGCTACACAGTAGATCAAAAAGGCTAAAAGGCTAGAGGATTATCCACATCCGTAGAAAGTAATCCACATCTCGCCCGGATTCTCCACCATTGAAACAATGTTGAAATTATCTTAATTCTATTAAATAGAAAGTGATAACTTCATTGTTCAAATATATGATTGTCTAAATCATATTTAGTTATAAATTTAAAAGAAATTTATTAAGTTTAATATTTTAGTTTTAAAATTATTTTTATTAAAATTATAAATTTATTTAATACATCTCGTTTATGTATTAAAAATATTAAAATCTAGTTATTAAAAACATTATAAAATTTGTTATTATAATCTTTAATTATTATTAATCTAGTAGTTATTTTAAATATTATTATTCTAATTATTATTATTATTATTATTCTAATTTTTATGGATAATTAGTAACAATTTTTAAAAATATTAATTTTTCATTTTCCTTTTATATTATTTTCTTATTTTTAAGTTTGTTTATAAATAAAATATTAATTTATTAAAATTAAGAACATTAAATAGTTAAAATAAATAATTTGTTTATATTAAATATTATTTAAATAATTAAATATTTTATAATTTATATTTAAATAATTTTATAATATTTTTTGTAAAGTTTTGATTTGGTTTAAAGTTTAACTTGGTCGAAATGCTCAATAATCTAATATGTAGGGTGTTCACTAATATAAATTTTATTATAAGTTTTATTATAAATATAGTTTCTTTATTTAAATTTGTTTAATTATTTTATAATTATATTTTATTAGATTATTATTAGGTTAATAATCTTACAAAGAATGTAAGAATACATATTTCATCAATCTTTTATACATTTCATTGAACAATACAATAATATAAGTAAATTAATATTTATATTAATTATAGTAATATATATTAAAATAATATAAGATAAGAATATAATTTGTTAATAAAATAAAAGTATGATTTATATTCAACTGTATTATTAATAAAATTAATAATAATTAAATTGTATAAGGATTTGGGGCGCATAAACATGCTGAATAATAAATATTTAATAGATATAATGTGGCTTATATCTATAATCCATTCAAATCCTTAACACTATTATGTCAAGACATCAAGTGCAATTGAAATTAGAATTTATAATTTCAATTATTTTGATATATAATATTATTATTTATTATAATAATTATTAATAATTTTTTATAATAATTATATATAATAATTATTATTATAATATTTTATTTTAAATATTATAATTTAAGATTATTTAAATAATCTAATAATATATTAATTTTATTACTATTTAATATCGATATTAATAACTTATTATATTACAAATTATTAATTATATCATACGTTAACGTATCACTTTAAATTAATGTATTAAATTAATGTATTAATATTTTATATTATATTTTATATTATTATTATCAAACTTACAAAGTATAAAAGAACATAACATAAAGTTATATTTAATGTTCTTTGTAAGGTTATTAACACCTGAATTATATAGTTATATTAATATTATCAATATCTTATTTTTAAATAAAATTTACTATTAAAAAGTTAATCTTAAAGTGTTATTATTATTATTAAATAAATATTGTGTTATTTGCATTACAATTAATTTAGTTATTATTTAAATATTATTTAATTATAAAAACTATTTAATTATAAAAACTATATAATTAGTCATTCGACCTAGTAGACTTATTTAAATTAGAAAATAATCCAGTTGGAAACTTAACATATTATCACTTTTGAAGATATTTTTCAAATTAAGATAATAGACGAATTTATTAAATTAGTAAAATAGTAACCATGGTCTAGTGGTCAGACACTAGAACCATCAGGCCGAACCTCTCGGGTTCGACTCTCACTCTTTCCAATTTTGGAAAAATTTTATTTTAAAAATTTATTATCAAAATTTTCTACACTTTTCCTTGTTGTAGAAATTACTCGAATTTAATCGATAAAATCTTATCGATTAAATTCTAAAAGATTCTAGTTTTTCTTTTTATTTTAAATTTTATTTATCCGAGATTCATTTTAAATCAAAAAATCTAAGTTTCTAGAACTTTTAATACTTTTTACAAACGAAAACTATTTTTCCGTAAAAAGTATAAATACGTGTAAAATTTCGACAAAAGAAATATTTTTTCTTCGCGTTTTTATTAACTAGTTAAATAAGTAATTCGAAATATTACACTAACTAATTAATAAATTATTATATTTTAAATTTAATAAAAATTAATAAAACATTTTATTATAAAACATATTTTTAATTAACTGTGTCTTTTATCTTTCTTAGATCTTTCGTGTTGTCCATTATTTCGAGTTACTCAAGCTTACGGGCCTGTTGCTAATAAACTCCACTCTATCATTACAATAAAAACGCCTCTAAATTAGAAAAACAAGCAATACCTCCGCAAGTAAGCTACCGCCTGTATTAGTAAGCCACCTATCCATTTGGAAATACCACTTTAGTAAACCAGACCAATCTTAGAAATAAAATAACTTAAAACAATCCGTTAAAGAAAATAACCCTTTGAAAATCAATTCAAGAAACAAATAACCTAACCCTATAAATTATATAAGTGAACAAAATATAATAATTTAAATAAATCCATAATTAAGTGAACCAAAATTTAAGAACTAAATAAATCAATTAGGAAATCTAAGTGAATAAAACCCAAGGTTAAATAAATCAAATATATAAGTGAACAAATAAATATTAATTAAATAAATTAATATAATAATTAAGTGAACATTTTTACAAGTAAGTAAAAAAAAAAAAAAAAAAAAAAAAAAAAAAAAAATAATAATAATAATTAATAAATTCCTTGCTTGAAATAGTAGCAAGAAAACCTTGTGTAATAAAGATTTTTGTGTGTAACTTTTAAAAACAAGGAATTTATAAATAATAATCCTTGTTTTTATCGTCCCTTTTACTCTTTATAAAATTTCTTATATTCGCATTGGCCCTCGCTGGTAGGCAGAGGCGTAAGTCCTACATTCAGCTCCGGTAGGTTGATAAACCGAAAGAACAGCAGTGCGAAACAAAGAATAATAAAAAAGAGTAAATATTATAGTCGTTATTATTATTATAGGTAAATAAGTGTTATTAAAATATACTAGGAGCGTATAGAGCTCATATACAGAGTTAGGAGATTAATCTTCTTTAGTGCTGCATTCGACAAATAGATTTGGTTCTAGACTAGGTAAAACTCCAGCGAGAGGACAGTCACCGTAGTCTATTTATATAGGAAAACGGTTCTAGGTCTGCAGCAACTCTGGCGAACAAGGAACTCCAGTCACCGAAGGCTGTAGGTTGGTCGCGAAGGTAAAACGACCCTAAAATATATAATTTTTAATTTTATTCCGAGGTCTAGTATATACCTCTTGTTAAGTAACTTCTGCCGGTTTTTCTATAGTTGTAAGGCAAAAGAAGTGAAAATTAAAATATTTACCTATAAACTATCCCAAAGACTTTAAAATTCGAAATCTCTTATTATAAATAAGGAAAGTCTTAATTGATATTCCTTCAGCACTTATTTTTAAATCAACTTCTTATCTATGTATTGACCCTCGCTGGTAGGCATAGATGTAAGACCTGCATTCAGCTCTTCGGTTGATAAACTGAATGAACAGCAATACGGAAAAGAAGTATTTAAAAATATTTAAAATTATATATCAATTAATTCAGAAGCTTATTTATAATATTTAATTCAAAAAACTATAATTCTCTAAGCAAAATCAAAATTTATACTGCCTTATGAATTTCAATATCCTACTTGCAATCACAAGAATAATAATCTTAGAAATAGAATTATTTATAGTAGCCATATTACTCAAAGCACTTCAAATAATAAAAAATTTTAACAATAAGAATAAAAATTAAGAAAAAAAATGGAAGAAGAAAACTTCAATAATATCAATCCAACCTTTAAAGACGGATTTGCAGGAGACCGTCGTTACTTTAAAGGTTTTCTAGCAAAAATGGAACTTATCTTTATGTTACAGCCCGAAAAGTTCGAAGAAGGTCCAATCAAGGTTGCTTATATTATATCCAGACTCTACGGTTCAGCCATGAACTGGGCCGCAACCTTGATAGAAAACAATGATCCTTGCCTCAACGACTACGACGCTTTCATATCCAAAATTAAAGCTACCTTTGGAAGCTATGATTCCACATTCATAGCAAACCAAAAACTTAAAACAATCAGGCAAAAACGTTTAGGAGACGTCGGAAGCTACATTATGGAATTCAACAAATACGCCGACGAATCATCCTGGAACGAGGAAGCTAAAATGGATGCTTTCCTCACAGGCCTAAACGATCAAATAGCTACCCGGATATTAGAAATGTTTCCTGGCCCTCAATCTCTTTTTTCAATGCAAACTATTGCCTCAAGAATCGATTGTCGACTTTCTACCCATCGACAATTCTTTAATCCTCAAAACCGTTCTAATAATAATAAAAGCAATAACCATAACAAACCTAATAAAGGCAAGAAACCCTTCTCTAACTCAAAACAATCTACTTTCAGATTTCGTGGACCTTTAAGTAACGAAGAAAAAGAAAGAAGAAGAAAAGAAAACCTTTGTGCTTATTGTGGATCGCCAAATCATTCCCTCGATAAATGTCCTGCGAAAAACAAAAATAAACCTTCTTCCAGTGCACACATAACCAACCCAAACAAAACTCTCAGACCAAGAATCTCCGATCAACCAAATATAAAACTTCCAATCTATGAATTTATTTTGAATGTCTCTAATGTCTCTACAAAAGCTAAAATATTACTTGATTCTGGCTCACAACTCAGTCTTATGGATATATACTTTGCCAAAGAAAATAATATTCCTTATACTACAGAAAGTAGTCTTCCTAAAATCTCAGGAATCGGAGGTAATCAATCAATTCTTGGTGAAACTGACCCAATATCAATTAAATATAAAAATCACATTTGTAAAGTAAAATTTTATATACTCGACCTCCCTTCCTATTGTGCTATATTAGGTACAGATTGGCTATCAATTCATAACCCCACTATAGATTTTGCTTCAAGAGAATTATCTTTTAAATCAAAACATTGTATCTCAAATTGTTTAGTACTACCAAGTTCTTTTACTACTTATGTACCTCTCACTAAAGACAATACTAATGACAACAAAACCTCCAATGAAGAGAACGACAAAATCAACAGATCATTACCAGCAAAACTTATTCCATTCAAGGACGTTTTTAGCGAAATTTATGCAAAAGAATTACCTCCTCATAGAGAATATGACTGTGAAATAAATCTACTACCAAATAAACAATTATTTTATGGTCCAATTTATCCATTAACTGAAAAGGAATCAATCACTCTCAAAGAATACATTGAAGAAAATTTGAAAAATGGCTTCATTAGAAAATCCAAATCTCATGGTGGTGCTCCCGTTTTCTTCGTACTCAAGAAAAATGGTGAATTAAGAATGGTTGTAGATTATCGACATTTAAACGATATCACTATACGCGACTCCTATCCATTACCACTAATTAACAATATGTTAGAAAGCTTAAGGAATGGAAAAGTATTTTCAAAACTCGACCTCCGTTCAGCATATAATTTAGTCAGAATTAAAGAAGGAGATGAATACAAAACCGCTTTCACATGCAAATATGGACATTTTGAATACTTAGTCATGCCTTTCGGATTAAAGAATGCTCCCGCGGTTTTTCAACATTTTATTAATGACATTTTGGAAGATACAATTGGAATTTTCACATTCTGCTATATAGATGATATAATTATATTCTCCCCTGATATGAAATCACACTACGAACACCTTTCGGAAGTTCTTAACAGACTTAGAAATGCAGGATTATTTGCAAAACTAGAGAAATGCGAATTCTGTGTTCCTTATTTAGACTTCCTTGGTCATAGAATCTCTGGTGACGGCATTTTCAAGTAAAAAAATCAATAATAATAATATATATATATATTAAATTTTTATTTTATAAATATTTTATTTATGAATTTTTAATTAAAATTTACTATTTTAAAATTTATTAATTATAATTATATTTTAAATTATATAAACATTAATTAATTTTTGTATTAGGCTGATTTAATTGAAATATTAAATAGTGATTACAAGGTTAATGAAAATTTAAATCCAAAAGAACAAGAATATGATGAAAAATTGTTTAATACAATGAAAAAATTTTATACAACATGTAAAAACGTTAATAGCAAAACATATAATGGAGATGAAATTTTAATTAATTTCATCAATAAATTTAATATTACTAAAACATTAAACCAACATAATGGATTAACTACATTAATAGCAGAACTTCATAATAATGGTATTAATACATTTTTTACGCTTACGCCGGATAATAATCCTGATTTTTCATATGATATTCCATTTATTAATCAAAGTTATGACAATCCAAGTTTAGGAGATGCACTTCTTGAAGATGAATTTTCAAAAGAAGGACTTTCATTAAAAGGAGGATTTAGAAATGAAAATGAATACAATGAATATCTTCAGGATCAAGAAAGAATAGTTGATAACTTTAAAAGTTATATTAGAAAAGTATTACAAACAATTTATGGATCAAATGAAATTGAAAATAGAATTGATAAAATGATTGAATCTATTTTGATAATTAAAAAAATATTATATCGATCTTTAATAGAGTAATTAATATTTATAATAATTATAATAATAATTAATAATTATAATAAAAGTATTAATAATGTCAGAATAATATTTATTGTGTTTATCATAACATAATTAACTTATATTATTTATATAAATAAATAACCCCTTAATATTATTGTATTAACCAATAGAAATAATATTTAATCTTTTATTAAATATAAATAGGAAATAAATTCTCTATTTATTCTTTTGATTAAGAAAGATAATATGTAGTAAATTATTATAAAACATAATAAAGTATCTTAACATAAAATAATAAATATTTATATATTAATTTTGAAAGATTAAGAGTCTCAACTCACTATAATTATAATTTAAGTATTAAATTATAAATATTATAAATGATAATTTTTTATAAATAAATATAAACTAACTCATATATATATATATACATATAAATGTTTAACTGAAGAACTAATTAATCAAAATCATTCAAAATAAAAATATTAATTACATAATAAAGTATATAAGAATGTAAAAATTTTTGAAATTATATTTTTGTTTGAGCTGAATCTTGTCAACCAAACATTTATATCTAAGCTGAAATTATGTCAGCCAAAAATTTTTTTGAACTGAAATTATGTCAGTCATATCATTTTTAAGATTAAGTCAGCCACATTTATTTGAGCTGAATTATATTCTTTAAGATTAAGTCAGCCACATTTATTTGAGCTGAATTATATTCTTTAAGATTAAGTTAGCCACATTTATTTGAACTGAATTATATTCCATTAAAATTATAATATTAATAATACTTTATTTTCTAAATGATATTTTATTTTTACTTGAGCTGTTTATAAAAATTATGTCAGCCAAGTATAAATAATTAGAAATAAATTAACCAATAGAGTAATTAATATAAATAATACTAATAAAATAATAATATTAATTAAACAATATTATATGTACATGAAATATTAAAATTAAATTATAATCAAAATATTTGTATAAATTTTCATATAAAATTAAATTTAAAATAATATAAATATATATGAAATAAATTCACTAACAAACCAATCAAAAAAAAAAAAATTTTTTTAAATTAAGTAATATCTAAAATTAAATCTATTAATTAAATTAAAATATAATTAAATATAATTAAATATAATTAAACATAATTAACAAAATTAAAAAATAAAATAAACTAAAAATAATATAATGACCAATCAAATATAATTAATAAAGGTAAATACAATAAAAAAATATAAAAAAAAAAAATAAAAAACCAATCAAAATTTTGATGTTAGATAATATCTAAAGAATAATAATAACTACAATAATAAAATAAATAAAGATTTATTTATATTAAACATAAATTAATAACAATAATAAGATAAATAAAAATTTATTTATATTAAATTAAAACATAATTTAACAACAATAGCAAATAATATCAATATAACTCCCCTGAATCAGAAATGTGACATAAACAATCTATAAATAATACCCTATAAAATAAAAAGGGGATAACTAAAATATTTATACTATGTATGAATAATAGTTGTAAATAATGTTATTACATAATTTTTTTCTTATAAATACAGTTTTTTTTTCTCTATTTTCACTGTAAAAAACAACTACAATAATTAAATATTGAAAATATATTAAACAAAATAAAATGCCAAGGCCGAGAAATCAAAATCACACCATAAATATTGAAGAAGATAATAGTACGAAAGGTATTACATTCAACTATTCAGAAAGCTTCAATAGAATAGTCGAATTATCTACCGGAAATTATACTGAATGGAGAACAAACATAATGTACCTATTATGTATTAATAATTTAAACAGATATGTAACAGAAGAAAAGGTAGTAAAATTAAGAAAAAGGGACATAAAAGAAAATTTAAATCAATACACTCAAGACAAATTTGATGAATCTTTAGTCTATGAAAAATCTACCTCCGAAGATGATATAAAAAATGATATTTTAGTAAAATGGATAATAACTAACAGTCTAGGTGAAAAAACAAAAGGTATAATTCAAAGTCAATAAAACAGCTTACCAAATCTGGAAATTACTAAATAAATCATTCACTCGTAGTTCAGAACACAAAAAAGCAGATTTAAAAGACAAAATTGACAATATGAGATTTAATATTGAAGAAGATATCCATATTTTCATTGCCACACTACAAAACTTGATTGACGAATTGGAAAATATAGATGGAGACATTCCTGATAACATAAAAGCAGGAACACCAAATAGAGCCCTTCCAGAAAACCTAAGGTTTATAAATGTTTTTCAATTTAAAGATAACTGGGAAAAATGTAAAGACTATGTAAAAAATGTCATTCCGGATATAATATTCTCAAATATAAAAGAAACCACTAATCCGAGGAAACTACTAAATGAAGCATTAAGTGTCGAATCCAACAAATTTAATACAAAGAGAAAAACAACTCAGCAAACAAAAGGAAAGAGAAAAAATGGAAGATGCCATATATGTCACAAGTATGGCCACTATTCCTCAGACTGCTGGTATAACAAAAGAAATAATAAAACGAAGTCAAGCCAAACTAGAAAGTATAAATCTACTAAGAAGAATAAACCTCCACATAACTGGTCTAAACATATTCAAAACAAATATAGGAATAATTCATTTAAAAACAAAAAGGACAGTAATATTTATGCTAATGCTTTCGTAAAAGACTACAATACTGAATCTGATTTAGAAGTAAATTGTATAAATACAAAGACCAATCCTTCAAACACACAAGACCCAGAAACTAATAAAGTATCATGCTGGATTCTAGACTCAGAAGCCTCCATCCATACTACTTACATGTTAAGCTTACTCGTAAATATTAAACCATGTAATGAATCAATTACTTTAGCCAATGGAACTACAGTAAAATCAACTTATATTGGAGAATTTATAGGCTATATAAATAACCATAAAATAAAATTAAATAGCGTTTATTACACACCAAAAATCAATAAAAATCTAATTTCAATAAGTTTACTCTTAAAACAGAATTTTAAAATAATTTTCAACAATAATAATAATAACCTTATTGCTACAATAATAAATCAACATGGAACCAAGATTACAAACATTAAAGTTGATAAATCAAATACATATAAATTATGGATAACAAAAAATATAATAAATTATCATTCCAACAACAATAATTTTCAGAACTGTAACGGAACGGTAGTTCCAATATTACAATTGACACCAATATTGAAAACGTACACGAAAAGAAAATAAAATAAAAGAAAGTTAATTATACTTTGTAATATCGGAACACCTTTCCTTTGTTAACCCGGAAGGTCGGCGTCGATATATATTAGTATAATTTTAATTTATTTTTTATTTAAAATTTGTTTTATTAGAATATAGTTTTATTAATTATTAAAAATTAATAATAACTAATCTTTGTAGTATTTCAAACTACTTATGAATTAATTATTACTAATATATATAAAGTTATAAAAGAATAAAAGCACAAAGAAAAATATTTTAACTAAAAGTTTTACACCTATTTATACTTTTTGCGGAAAAATAGTTTTAAAAATAAAAGTTCATAAAAAATAATAAAAATTACTAGAAACTAAGATATTTTGTTATAAAATGAATCTCATAGAAAAATAAAGAAATATTATATAATTTTTTCTTAAAGTTTCTAATTCTATTCCATGTAATTCTATAAAGAAATACAGAAATAAAATACAGAAACAAATACAGAATAAAATACAGAAATTTATAATAAATAAATTTAAAATAAAATTTTTATAAAATTTGGAACAAGGTGTGAGTCGAACCCAGAGTGTTCGCCCAGATGGTCATAGTTACTAACCACTAGACCATGGTTACTATTTTACTAATTGATAGATTCGTTACATGGTCCTCCTTCAGGATTCGGATACCAGACGAATCTTAAAACTAGGCTAAACTATACTAAGAAAAATTTTAACTAAATTTTTAAACTATACTAAAACTATACTATATAGGTGTAAAAATAATATAATTTGATATTAATAAAAATACATGAATATTAATTAAAATACATGAATATTAATAAAGTTTACATGATATTAATAATAATAATAAGCTAAACTAAGCTAAACTAAACTAAGATTTAAACTAATAATAATACTAAGTTTGATATTAATAAAAATATTGATAGAATAAGATTAATAGTTGAGATTCATTATTTAAGTTTTCTTTTTCATTTTGATTTATTTTTTAACAAAATAACAGGGTAAATTTTCAGGGGGTTAATCTTCATAAGGGAGGTATGCATCAAGTTTAAATTCTTTAAATTTGTTGTTTTGTTTTCTTTTGTATTTAATTGATTTTGAATAAAAATTTGAATTTGATTTATTCTTATTATTCACACTCTCCTTCGAAAAGATTGGATTATTGGGTTTTGAAAAATTAATATTTTGAATAGGTTGATTTGAAGAATTTGATTTTGAGCAAGAATTAGGATTGCCAGAGGAAACAGATTGATTACCAGATTTCAGATTATTACAAGAATTATTATTAAAAGAATCGTTACTAAGATTAACAGAGTTACAAGGAGAATTACTAGAGTTAACAGGATTACAAGAATTTGTACTAAGATTAACAGGATTATTACAAGAATTTTTTCTAGGAAGTACACAAGAGTTAGAAACATAAGTTGGTTTATTATTATTTTTCAAAGGTTGTGAATTAATTGATTTTGTACGTTCAGAGTGGAAACAAGAAGTATTACAGAAAGATTTATTGCCAGAGTGATTATCAAGATTATTATTATTTTTAGAATGAGGTTTACAAGATTTATCAGATTTTGTATTTTGAGAATTCGTCACGAATAAATTTGGGAGTATTAAACAATTTGAAAGACAGTAATTTGAATTGAAAGTTATTTCTTTAGTTGTAAAATTGATAGTGGGATTGTGAGTTACGAGCCAATCTATTCCAAGAATACCACAATACGAAGGTAGATCCACAATATAGAATTCTGTTTTACAAAGGTGATTTTTATATTTCAACGAGATGGGAAACGTTTTACCAAAAATTGTTTGATTTCCGGCTACTCCAGAAACGGCAGGAAAAGTAGAATCAGAATCAAAAGGAATATTATTTTCTTTAGCAAAGTGTATATCCATAAGATTTAATTGAGAACCTGAATCGATGAGTAGTTTAGCATTGCAAGAAGAGTTTAAAGTTTGTAGATTGAATTCGGCAACTGGAGCATTCAAAGATGGATCATCAGAAAGTCTAGGTCTTGATTTTGGTTTAGATCCTGGATTAGAAATAAAAGCATTGCTGGAAGAGGGTTTATTGTCATCTTCATTCACTTTATTCTTTAAAGGGCAATAATTAACTTGGTGATTTTTCAATCCACAGTAGAAACAAAGATGTTCTTTTCTTCTTCTTTCTTTTTCATCACGAGTTATTGTTTCATTAGATTTATTCGAAGCAAATTGAAAAGAGTTAGTATGACGACCAAAAGAATGATTACTTGAATTATTTGATTTAAAATATTGATTATGCGTAGAAAGTCTTAAATCTATACGAGAAGCTATGGTTTGAAGTGAGAATAAGGATTGTGGTCCAGGAAACATTTCTAAGATTCTGGTTGCAATATTGTCGTTTAATCCTGCGAGAAAAGCATCCATTTTAGCAGCTTCATTCCAAGAAGAGTCATCTGCATATTTATTAAACTCCAGGATATAGCTTCTTACATCTCCAAGACGTTTCTGTTTAATGGTTCTGAGCTTTTGGTTTGCTATGAAGGTTGAATCATAATTTCCAAAGGTAGCTTTAAACTTGGATATAAACGCTTCATAGTCATCTAAACATGGGTCCACATTTTCAATTAAAGTTGCGGCCCAATTCATTGCAGAACCGTAAAGTCTGGAAATGATGTATGCAACCTTAACTGGATCTTCAGAAAATTTTTCTGGTTGCAACATAAAGACAAGGTTCATTTTTGCAAGGAAGCCTTTAAAGAAACGACGGTCTCCAGCGAATCCATCTTTGTACGTAACATTTAAATTGAAAAAATTATCTTCGTTTATCATTGTTGTTTTATTTTTGGTTTTAACTAAGAATTCAAATTGTTTATTAAGGTAAATTTAGATTTTAATTTCGCTTTTTATGCCTTACAACTTAAAAATAAACCGGCAAAAGCTACTAACTAGAGGTATATACTAGACCTCGAAATAAAATATTAAAACTATATAATTAAAGTCGCTTCACCTTCACGACCAACCTCCAGCCTTCGGTGACTGAAGTTCCTTATTTGCCAGAACTTACGAAGATATTGAACTTGAACGTCCGATATTGCAGTGCTTTTTATCGCACAACAATTCCTTCCCCCAAGAAAGCGTGCTTTTCACACTACCCACTTTTATCAATACCTAAGTAACTAATTGACTATAGTTTCTTAACCTACTAGAAACTAGTTACTTACGCCAAACACTCTGTATATGAGCTCTAAACGCTCCTAGTATATTTTACAAATAATTTACCTTAAGAGTTTAATAGATATTTAATTACACAGAAGTTTACAAAGATGTTTTTCTTTTAATAATTTTTTCTATTTCACACTGCTGTTCTTTCAGTTTATCAACTTACTCGAGCTGAATGTAGGACTTACGTCTGAGCCTACCAGCGAGGGCCAATGTGAAACTCGAAATTTAATTATAAAAAGAAAAGAAAGACAATATAAAATAAGGATCCTCAGAATGATTCTCCTTATTAAAAATTTTATTAAATTTATAAAAATTTTTTTTTTTTTTTTTTTTTTTTTTTTTTTGACTAGAAAAAATTTTTTTGAAAAATAATTTAATTTATCTATTCTATAATTTATTCATTCACTTAATTTTTTATAATAATTTATTTAATTTATTAATATTTATTCACTTAATTTAATTTATTTAATTTTTTAATTTAATTTTATTAATTTTCCGAAAATATTACTGGCAAGGTAGTACAAAATCTTTTTTCAAATGCTATGGGGTACACTATTTTTATCTTTGGGTAGTACAAGGAAATTTTTCAAAATGTTACACAAGGAAAATTTTTTAACTATTCTAGGGTGGTACAAAATTTCCAATAACTAAGGTTTCTAAGTAGTTCAAAGGCAATTCAAAGTAAAGTAGCTAAGACTAAGGAGAGAAATTAGGCGGTAGTTCTAAGAACTTGGTTAAACTAAGGACGGATGGAATCTGGGTGCTTTATTTTTTTTTTACTTTATCAGGAAAAATTTTTATTCGAGAAGGATACTTGATAGGATGGATACTAGAATTATTCAAGAAAAGTAGACAAAGGTAAACAAGAACTAAGACAAGACTAAGACAAGACTAAAAACTAAGGATTATACAAGGTAGATAACTGGGAATCAAAGACTAGGATAGAAATTTTCAAGAGATTAGAACTAAGAGATTATTACTAGAAAAGGTAGTATCCAGAGACTAAGAAAAGTAGTATTCTAAGATTAAAACTAAAGGAAGTAGTATCCAAAGGTAGACCTAAAAGGCGGTAGAATCCAAGAAAAGGTAGAAACTAAAAATTGGTAGCAGATTCCAAAATTTTCGACACTAAGGTTCTAGGCGATGTTTCTTTTTGTTGGGTGCTTTTATTGTAACGGATCGGTAGTTCCAATATTACAATTGATACCGATATTGAAAACGTACACGAAAAGAAAATAAAATAAAAGAAAGTTAATTATACTTTGTAATATCGGAACACCTTTCCTTTGTTAACCCGGAAGGTCGGCGTCGATATATATTAGTATAATTTTAATTTATTTTTTTTATTTAAAATTTGTTTTATTAGAATATAGTTTTATTAATTATTAAAAATTAATAATAACTAATCTTTGTAGTATTTCGAACTACTTATGAATTAATTATTACTAATATATATAAAAGTTATTAAAAGAATAAAAGCACAAAGAAAAATATTTTAACTAAAGATTTTACACCTATTTATACTTTTTGCGGAAAATAGTTTTAAAAATAAAAGTTCATAAAAAATAATAAAAATTGCTAGAAACTAAGATATTTTATTATAAAATGAATCTCATAGAAAAATAAAGAAATATTATATAATTTTTTCTTAAAGTTTCTAATTTTATTCCATGTAATTCTATAAAGAAATACAGAAATAAAATACAGAAACAAATACAGAATAAAATACAGAAATTTATAATAAATAAATTTAAAATAAAATTTTTATAAAATTTGGAACAAGGTGTGAGTCGAACCCAGAGTGTTCGCCCAGATGGTCATAGTTACTAACCACTAGACCATGGTTACTATTTTACTAATTGAGGGATTCGTTACATTATGTTTCTAACTCTTGTGTACTTCCTAGAAAAAATTCTTGTAATAATCCTGTTAATCTTAGTACAAATTCTTGTAATCCTGTTAACTCTAGTAATTCTCCTTGTAACTCTGTTAATCTTAGTAACGATTCTTTTAACAATAATTCTTGTAATAATCTGAAATCTGGTAATCAATCTGTTTCCTCTGGCAATCCTAATTCTTGCTCAAAATCAAATTCTTCAAATCAACCTATTCAAAATATTAATTTTTCAAAACCCAATAATCCAATCTTTTCGAAGGAGAGTGTGAATAATAAGAATAAATCAAATTCAAATTTTTATTCAAAATCAATTAAATACAAAAGAAAACAAAACAACAAATTTAAAGAATTTAAAGTTGATGCATACCTCCCTTATGAAGATAAACCACCTGAAAATTTACTTTGTTACTTTGTTAAAAATAAATCAAAATGAAAAGAAAAACTTAAATAATGAATCTCAATTATTAAATATATTTTATCAATATTTTATTCTTTATTAATATCAAACTTATTGTTATTATTATTAGTTTAAAATCTTAGCTTAGTTTAGTTTAGTCATAATATTATCAATATCATGTAAACTTTATTAATATTCATGTATTTTATTAATATTTATGTATTTTTATTAATATCAAATTATATTATTTTTACACCTATATAATATAGTTTTAGTATAGTTTAAAAATTTAGTTAAAATTTTTTTTAGTATAGTTTAGCCTAGTTTTAAGATTCGTCTGGTATCCGAATCCTGAAGGAGGACCATGTAACGAATCCCTCAATTAGTAAAATAGTAACCATGGTCTAGTGGTTAGTAACTATGACCATCTGGGCGAACACTCTGGGTTCGACTCACACCTTGTTCCAAATTTTATAAAAATTTTATTTTAAATTTATTTATTATAAATTTCTGTATTTTATTCTGTATTTGTTTCTGTATTTTATTTCTGTATTTCTTTATAGAATTACATGGAATAAAATTAGAAACTTTAAGAAAAAATTATATAATATTTCTTTATTTTTCTATGAGATTCATTTTATAACAAAATATCTTAGTTTCTAGCAATTTTTATTATTTTTTATGAACTTTTATTTTTAAAACTATTTTTCCGCAAAAAGTATAAATAGGTGTAAAACTTTTAGTTAAAATATTTTTCTTTGTGCTTTTATTCTTTTATAACTTTATATATATTAGTAATAATTAATTCATAAGTAGTTTGAAATACTACAAAGATTAGTTATTATTAATTTTTAATAATTAATAAAACTAAATTCTAATAAAACATATTTTAAATAAAAATAAAATAAAACTTAAAACTAAATCTTACTAATATATATATCTCGACACCGACCTTTCAGGTTAACAAAGGAAAGGTGTTCTGATATTGCAATAAGTATCTTTTATTTTAAATTTTGTTTTGTTTGTGTTTACTTCAGATTTTGGTGTCAATTGTAATATTGGAACTACCGTTCCGTTACATTGATAAACAAATTAAAAAGTATAGGAGATAAGGGACATCCTTGTCGAACTCCTTTAAGTATACTGAAGGAATCGGAAAATTGTCCATTAATTTTAACACAAGCTTTGGAAGACAGATATAGGTTCTCCAAGAATTGAAAGCATTTTCCTTGTATACCAAGAGTTTTTTTTTTTTTTTTTTTTTTTTTTTTTTTTTTTTTTGGCAATAAAATAATGAAAACTTTATTTAAATTTAATTTAAAAAGTACATGTTATAAAGTAATTGTACATATTAAAACTTAATCTAATAAAGAATAATAATTTATTATTTAATAGATAGTAATAATTTATAATTACTTCATATGGTATAGTGTATATTATTAAATTAAATCAAGTTGGAAAGTTATTATCATTATTAGATGCGTGTGACCTACTGTCTTGTCCTACTGAATTGTCAGCTTCGACGCTCTTGGTTAGATTGTTGGGATACCTATTGAATAATGACCAGATCTGGCCACTAACAGTAGGCATAATTCTAAGTAAAAGTGCGGATGTACGTACCAAAAGTGGAACATCCGAAAAGGTGCTAGGTTTAAGTTGCGCCTTACAAAGACTGTTCCACTCCTCTTTCCCCAAGTTATAATGATTAACTCTTCCACCAAGAAGGAAATAATATACCCTACTCCATTCCAACGAGTTGGAATGAAAATTTACCCCACTTGAAGCATTACTAACTAAATTATTATAATTAATACTATTATTTAAACTATTATTATTGTTGTTGATACTATAACTGAAAGTATTATTTAAGTTGTAAGTTAAACTAACATAATGAATAAAACTATTAGAAACTAAGAAAGTACTATTTCGTGAAGAATTCTCCAAGGAGGAGAAATTGTTGAAGTAATTAAAACCAAAAAAAATGTTGTTGATAGTTAAATTATTAATGAATTGAGAGTAGTTGTATAGAAAATATGTAGATAAGCTAGTACTATTACTATTACTAACATTATTAATATTACTATTATCATTGCTATTACCATTATTATTACTATTAATATTAATATTACTATTACTACTGCTATTATTATTATAGATATTATCATAAATATTATTATTGTAGTTATTATTAAAATTATTAGAAAAGTTGATATTATCAGAACTAACTAAAGGTTTTCGATTAACATACAAATAAATGGTTTCAAGATTGCCAAATAACTTAGAACGCCAATGATCGAATGTTGGGCATTCTAAAATCCAATGTTCGAAGGTTTGACTACCGCCTTTACAACAAGGACAGTAATCAGGGCAAGAGTCAGATACAAGTTTAGCGGCTTTAGCAATTTCACTATTGAATTTATAACCACTACGTATTTTGAGGAGCCAATTAAAGCCATAAGCCAAGTTAGGGTATTCAAGTTCAAGATGTAAATAATCACGAGATAATTCAAGGTGATTATCACAATAGGTAACAGCTTTAACGGAGTCTTTTTTGACATCTCTATTCCAATAAAAAGTCAAAATATCTTCTCTAGAGCCAATTTTAGAAAGTTTCTTTGATAAAGTTCTGCTTTCTTTAGCCCATGTGTATTTTCTCATCTTCGGAATAATAGTAACTAACTTGGAAATAATACAATTAGAGTCTGCCCATCTCTTAAAACATTTATCTTGAGCAATGGCACATTTGGCAGAAAGAGGAGGAATATTAAGATCTTTAGATACACTATATAAAGATATGAAGGAAGAGCGCTTCCTAAGACCTGCAATCCAAGAGAGTCCTTTATTAATTAGCCTTTGAGCACCGTTTGTTCTAGTTTTATTAGATCCAAGTAAAGGTGCAACGTATGATACTTGACTGACAACAACCGAATTAAAAACTGATTTCTTGAAGGATATAGGCATATAAGGATTAATTAAAAATCCTCTAACAGAAAAAAGCGCTTTCCTAACTTTATTATTCGTCGATTTAATTATCGGTTTAAGAGATAAATCACTATCAAAAGGAATTCCCAAATACGTATAACAATTAGTTTTTGGAATAATTTGACCAGCAAGGTAAAAGGTAGGGTCACCTTTAACTTTAGAATTTTCTGCTTTTACAACCGTAGTTCCACATTTACCAATTCCGAATTCCATAAGGTTAAATTTAGCCCAATCATTAACTTTTTTCAAAAGCTTATTTAGTTTACTTCTAGTAGGTGCACAAAGGACAATATCATCGGCAAAGAGGCCCCCACAACAGTATTCGTTATCAATACAAACTCCATATTCGTTACAGTCTCGAAAAATATCGTTGATGAAAAGGTTAAATAAGATAGGAGAGAGGGGACAACCCTGTCTAACACCTTTCTCAATATTGAAAGTATCCGAATATTGAGAGTCAAGTTTCACACAAGCTTTGGAAGATAAGTATAAGTTTTTAAGGAAATTATAACATTTTCCTCTAATTCCTAAGCATTCAAGTTTATTCAGAATATTATAAATAGGAACTGAATCATAAGCTTTTTTAAGGTCTAAAAAAGCCAAATAAGTATCTTTTCCCATATTCTGTCTGGTCTGACATATAGTACGAATGGAGACAAATAAACTGATACATTCTTCTTTATTACGAAAACCAAATTGTTCAGGTCTAATGAAATTATTCTTGTAAGCATATGTTGAGATTCTGGTAGTAACAATTTTTGAGATAATTTTAATACAGTTATTGATCAGGGATATACCTCTATAATTATTACAGTCATATAAGTCTCCTTTTTTAGGGATAGAAACAATACAAGCAGTATTCCATAAATCCGGAAAGTCACCATCCCAAATACGGTTGTAAAATAAATGTAGAAAAGAGAGACCATAATTAGTAATATCAGAAGAGTCATCGGAGTTTCCAAGATCAGTAGAAATAGCTTTAAAAAATTCAATAGGAACATCATCAGGACCTGAAGCTTTAAATTTAGGGATATCAGAAATAGCTGAGCGAATTTCCTCAATACTAATTTCACCATTAATATCCCACTCTATATTATTGCTGAAGTTATATAACTTATGGTTGGCAGGGTTGGACCAAAAAGGTTTATATAAACTATGACCAGTAGAATCAGAAGCTAACTTTTCATAATGGTCATGCCAAACGTTAAGTTGTTCACGAGAAGAATAAACAATGTTGTCATCGTTATCTTTAATAGGATGAAGTGAAAAGTTAGATGATTTACCAATTTTAGTATTCTTTTTGATCCATTTCCACCAATTCCTAGAATCTTTATTAATAGCCAACTGACACCCAACTGAAACCCAATGTTGATATTCAAGCATACGAAAGTGATTACACATCTTGTGGATATTATCACACAGCTTCTGATAATTATTGATAAGTCTAATATAATCATCAAGGGCACGAACAGAACCCAATTTTTTAATATCTTTGTAAGCCTTAACTTTGAGTTTCTGAAGGTTAAAGATTTTTTGAGACATATGAAACATAGATTCATGAATATCAGGAGTAGATACAATTTCCAATTCATCAGCAATAGAATTAGCAGTAGATACAAACATATCATATATAGCATTAGAAGAATAATAATTATCTGTACATTCCTTCATAAGAATACTAAATCTATTACTAGTAGCAATTTTAATACTTTCGTCCAGACATTTGATTCTATTCCAACGAGCTGGTTTTTTAGGGAGTGAGAAAGTATTATTATCATCAAAATAATTTCCAAAAACAAGAAGAGGCTTATGATCGGAGATAGGAGAGAAATCAATAATTGAAGCTGAAGACAGAAGATTTTTCATGGGTTCATTAATAATAGCATGGTCAATAGCAGAGGAACGACTTCCACTTACCCACGAGATAGGAGAACCATTGAGTTGAAATAAATACCAGCCATTTATATTAGAAACCCAATTTTGAATATCTTCAAGATTAATGTTAAAATCGCCAAGGAGAATAGAAGGATGATGTAAGTGAAGAGAAAACCATGTACAAGCTTCTGCTTTAGCAGATTTATGGTGTAAACTATGCCCTTTCTGAGGTATATAAATATTTCCAATAGAACACTTAGTGAAGTTCCACAAGGAATATGTCGTAACTGAGATAATATAATTCAAAGAAAAATCTTCAATAGAAGTCTGTAAAGACCTATTATAAAAGATATATAAACCTCTCAAACCAGGAATTGTATTATTTGCTCTCTTACAGAAATATTTATATTTAGGTAAAGTGATTTTACAAGGAATAACATTACTAGAATTAGTACCATTACCAGTTTCTTGAAAACAAACAAATAGCGGTTTAAAGAGACTAAAGAAATACAGAATACCATCTCTTTTCTTGTTATTCCACCCGTTAGTGTTCCAACTAAGACAAAAGGAAAATTCATTCAAATTGTTCTTAGAAGTAAAAGAATTGTTGATTTCAGAAAAGTCAGTAATATCCTTAATGTTCTTTTTAGAGTGGCAAAGTTTTCTCCTGATAAGAGCAAAGGAAGGCTTGTGATTCTTCCTACTACATCGATGAAAGTTAATGGAACATTTTTTAATAATTAATTTGAAACTATCAATAAATTTATTAATATTCTCCTCAGAAGCTGTAGTTTTAATTTGATATAAATTATCATTGAGAAGAGAGGAATGTTTAACAGCAACGATGGTATTATTAAACTCAGGGAAATTCTTCTCAAGAAAATTTCTAAATTTTGGAAGAGTCCAAGAACGAATGCGACGGATAAAAATAACATAAGTATCTGAGATATCAATACCATGACACCTAATACCCCGTCTGATATAGTTAATCTTATTAGTATAGTTCGTATGATCCATTTGATAAGGCTGATAAGAATCTATATAAAAAAAAAAATAATAAAATAAAAAAAATATAAATGTATTATAATAGAAAATAGCAAATTTTTTTTTTTTTTTTTTTTTTTTTTTTTTTTTGATTTTAATATATAATTAAAAAATAAAAAAGTATATAAAAAAAAAAAAACTTAGCAATGAAAAGAATTATAGTAAATGACTGAGAAATATTGTTGAGAGAAAAAGTAAGAGATTCAACTGTGTAGTTGTATATATAATTTAACGTTGTGAATGATGTATTAGTGAATAAAAAAACTTTTATTGTTGGTATGTAAAAAATTGTATTGTATAGTATTTATTGTGTTGTATTGATTGTGCTGTATATAAGAATAATAGTGTAGAATTGATAGAAACATAAAAAACTTAATTGTAAAAAGAACTGCAATATAAACTAAATAACATAAATAGTGTAAGGTAATTATTTCAAAGAAAAAAAAATGGATTGTAATAAAAAGTCGTACTTTTTATTACTAACATTATCATTGCGCATAATGTTACCTACTTCTTTAACCGAATAGTGAATATAAATAATCATTACACCAAGCATTATCATTGCGCATAATGCCCAACTTAGATACAAGTATAATATCATAAGTTGTAACAATGCCATTGACGTCGCCATGTCTCGACAGGCATTCTTCCTCTTCCGACCATTCCAATAAATTGGAAAGTACAGGACCTCAGAAGAGGGAATAATATTAATAAAAAAAAAATCAAATACAAAAAAAAAATTATAAATTTTTTCATTTTAGGAGGTTCAACATTTACTAAAAGAAAAAAAAAATTAGCAAAAAAAAAAATAAAAAAAATAAAAAATAAAAAAAAATTTTATTTTATTTATATTTAATTTTTATTTAATTTTTATTTAATTTTATTTTGATTGTCTGTCTTTTTTATTTATTTTGTTTATTTATTTTTTTTTTTTTTTTAAAAAAAAATTTCAATATTTTATTATTTATTATTATTTATTATTAATAAAAAAAAAAAAATTATTTTTTTTTTTCTTTTTTATAAATGAAAAATAAAACAAAATAAATTAAATAAAAAAAAAAAAAAATTACATTTTTTTTAAATTTGGGTATATATATATTATAAATATAAAATAAAAAAAAATTAATTTAGTTTAGTTTAGTTTAATTAACTACGAAATTGAAAAGTTTTTTTTTTTTTTTTTATCTTAATTATAAAATATAAACCAGCTAATGAAGGCTTATATTTATTCATATAAGTCCTATTATTATTCCTTTCTATATAAGAAGAAGTATTATTAGTATTCATTGAAATGGAATTATTAATACTTGTTATGGGTTCTATCATTCCTGTTAAAGAATTATGAGATCTTGAAGTCATATTTTGATCATGATCATTATCATAAACACTATCAATATCTGAAGATCCTATCAAGGTAGAACCATCATCAAAAACACTATCCCAATCTGAAGTCGATGAAGTTGAAAATGTATTGGTAGTATTAGTTATAGGACTAACATCATTTTTATCTTGTTGATTATAATAATAATGATAATTTTCATTTAATGGATAACCTTGTTGTTGTTGTTGTTGTTGATATTGTTGTTGTTGTTGATTATTAATATCATAATTCGGTGTATTATAATTAGAAATATAATTCATGCCTGCCTTAATATATTCTTCTGGAGAATCTTTATTATTATATTGATTATTTCCATTTCTATTTCTATTTCCATTTTCATTTTCATTTCTAACTTTATTATCATTTCTATTTTCATTCTTATTTTCATTTTCATTTTCATTTTCATTTCTACTTTTATTAGCATTTCCATTGACATTTCCATTTCCATTGACATTCTTATTGACTTTTAAATTTTCTATTTCATTTTCACTATCCATTTCATTGTCATTAAAATAACAAAGACGATCATTAATTTTCTTTAAACGTTGATAATTAATAGGACGTTTAAAAACATGAAAAGAAGTAGAATGTTTATTACTCATTGAAGTATCAGAATAATAACCACTACTACTAAGATTAGCTTGTTGACGACGATAATAAGCATTCATTAAAAGATGATGATTTGGAAAAGTTTTATTAAAATGATAACGCATTAATTGTATTTTTTTTGATTTAGTTAATTTATTAAAAGTTGAAAAATATTTTTTCATATGATTTAATGAATATTTATTAAAATGAGAATGAGAATGAGAATGAGAATAAGAATAAGAAGAATAGGATGATTCCATGATATTATCACAACCTAAATCATAATAATAAGCTGGATCCATTGGTGGGAATTGTTGTTGTTGTTGTTGTTGTTGTAAATAATGAGGATAAGTATTATAAAATAATTGATCAGGAGTAGTAGCAAGTTTAGATAATTCAATAATTCTTTTTTCACCTACAGGTAATGAATTATTTTTACTATAAATAAATATAACTTGAATTAAAACTTTAACAAATGGACGATACTCTTCTAATTTCTTTAATTCATCTTCATTATTATTATTATGAATAATATCATTATTTTGGAAATGTTGTTGTTGTTGATGATGAAGATGAGAATAAGGATATGATGTTGATGATGATGTATTCATTGATATTGGGGAGGATGGATTTGTCGTTTTTTCTTTTGTAATTATTAATAAAGTTGATTTTGAAGATAATTTATTATAGTTAATATTAATGTCATGATCATTATTTTCATTTTTATTATTATTATTATTATTATTATTATTATTATTATTATTATTATTATTATTATTATTATTATTATTATTATTATTATTATTATTATTATTATTATTATTATTATTATTATTATTATTATTATTATTATTATTATTATTATTATTATTATTATTATTATTATTATTATTATTAAATTCTTTTTTTAAATTTAAATTTAAATTCCTACCTAAATTCTTGTTCATATTCATGTTCATATTCATATTCATATTTAAATTCAAATTTAAATTTAAATTTAAATTTCTTGTCAAAGTAGCAGGTGAAATAGGAGATTTTGGAAGATGTTGTAATATAGAAGATTGATTTAATAATTTTGAAGATATCGCAGGTGAAGTGACTGGAGAAGACAAAATATTATTATTATTTTTATTATTATTTTTAGTTAAATTATCTTTAGCATTTTTTTCTTCTTTTCCTTCTCCTTCTTGATTTCCACTTTCATTTTCTCTATTTTTTTCTCTTTCTTCTTTTAACATTTCTACTTCTCTTTCATGTTTAACTTTTAAATAAACAATAAAATTCTCCAACATTTGAGACCATACACTATCTAATTCTTTGGAAATATATAAATCATAATTAAGAGCTTCAAGAAAATCCATTTGAATATTATTTACTTCTTTAATATCTAATCCTAATATTTTTGCCCACATAGAATTAGAATAAGTTCTATCATATAAATATTTAGAAGCAATAATAACTGAACCTAAAAACATTCTTCTACCACAAAAAAGTCTAATTTTTGATTTCCATCTTGGATCTTGAAGTTGTCGACTTATACGAATAAAATAAATAATAGAACATTTTAAAGTATATAAAGAAATTTTAGATTGTCGTATAACATGACTTAGATATTCATTTAATGGACATAGGCGAGGTTGTACAATTTGACTTGATCTCCATATAGATTCTAATAATATTTCCGTTATGTCTATAAAAAAAAATATTTTAAATTAAAATAAAAAAAAAAAAGAAAAGTTAATATGAAAGTATTAAATAATAAAATGATAGTATAAAAGATTTATATATAAATAAAATTTTTATAAAATAATATTATATATGATAAATAATAAATTGATATTATATAATATTTTTTATATCTAATGGATAATATTAATTTGAATTATTAATTATTAATTATTATGTATCATTAATTTTTTTTAAAAAAAAAAAAAAAAAAAAAAGTTTCAAAAACTTACCCACTAAATATTTCATAAGATTTTCATCTTGACATACAATAACTTCTTTTTCTACTTCTGGCATTTCATTATTTTGTTCTTGAATATCAGAACATTCAGTTTGAAATGTTTCATATTTATATTCCATGATAGATAGAATTTTATTATTATTATTATTATTATTATTATTATTATTATTATTATTATTATTATTATTATTATTATTATTATTATTATTATTATTATTACTATTATTATTATTATTATTATTATTATTATTATTATTATTATTATTATTATTATTATTATTATTATTATTATTATTATTATTATTATTATTATTATTATTATTATTATTATTAAAATTTATATTTTATGAATTTCGAAATTGTTTTTTTTTTTTTTTATTTTTAAGATATTTAATTAAAATTATTAAGTAATGAAATTTGGTTTGATAATGTTATAAAAATAAATTTCAATATTACTTTTTGATATATATAAATTAAATTATATTAAATTATATTGAATTTTACTATGTTTTATTATATTATATTATTATATTATATTATATTATATTATATTATATTAATTAGTTGTAATATTTTAAGTATTATATTAATTACTGTTACTGAATTATAAAAAAAAATTAAAATTAAAATTAAAATTAAAAAAGTTCTTGGTATTAATAAATAATAAGGTTAGCTATACTAAATATGTCGAGTTTTTTTTTTTTTTTTTATGTTTTATGTTTTATGTTTTATGTATAAGTATATATATGTACGTATGTTTTTTTTTTTTTTTAAAGTTTAAAGATTTTATTAAAAATGTTTTAATATTATATTATATTATATATAAATATATTATTATTTTAATTATATTAAAATGATTATATATTTAAAAAATATTATATATATGTAAATAATAGATAGTATTTAAATAGGTGTGAAAAAATTATATATTAATGAATATTAATATATAAAAAAATGGTATAATTAACATATAATAATATTTTAAAAATATATTTTATAAAATATAATTTTTTTTTTTTTTGATTTTTTTTTTTTTTTTTTTTGTTATAAATTAGTTATTTAATGTTTTTATATCATTTTACTATTTTCTTTTTCCTTTTAAATAGTGTTTTTTTTTTTTTTTTTTGTTTACTATTTAATATTAAAAAAAAATATATTTTTTTATTTGAAAATTAATAATATAATTATTATGTTTAAAAATATTTAAAAAAAAAATATTTTATAATAAATGTAAATATGATAAAAAAAAAATAAAAAAAAATAAAAATAAAAAAGTTATACACAAGTAATAAAAAAATAATAAAAAATAAAAGATATTTTTGGATAAAAAAAAATTTTTTTTTAAAAAAAAAATTTTTATGGAATAATAAAAAATTGATATAAATAATTAATTGTTTATGTAATAATGTTAGTATGTTAAATATATATATAGTTGTTTTTTGTTTTTTGTTTTTTGCTATTAGGTATTATCGATGATACATAAAAATGTCTTTTTAAAATTATAAATAAATAGAATATTTTTAATTTTTTTTGTTTTGATTATTTTTTTAAATATATAAAGAAAAAAAAATAAAAAATAATTAATATATTTATTATATTCACTTTTTTTTTTTTTTATTCTTTTTTCTTTTATTTATAATAAATAATTATTAAAAAAAAAATAAAAAAGAAATTTTTTTAAAAAAAAAAATAAATAAATTATTATTAATTTTTTTTAAAAAAAAAAATAAAAAAAGTTGAAAAAAAAATTTTTAATTATTTTTTAAAATCAAAAAAAAAAAAATAAACGAAAATAAAATAAAATATAAAAAAAGAGGAAAAACTTTGGTCTATTTATATAAAAAAAAAATTTTAAAAAAAAAAAATAAAGTAAAAAAATTAAATACAAAAAAAAAATAAAGTAAAAAAATAAAATAATAAAAAAAATAAAAAAATAAAAAATAAAGTAAATAAATAAATTAATTAATAAATAATAATAATAATAAAATAAAAATTTCTTTTTCTTTACATTATTTATTTATTTATTTATTAAAATTTATTTACTTTTTATTTAATTTTTTTACTTTATTTATTTACTTGTTTGTTTATTTATTTTTATATTTTTTTATTTATTTATTCATTGATTTTTAACATTTAAATAATAAATATATTAGCAAATATAATCAAATCAATATAAATATACTATAATTATTAATGGTTTTATTATATTTTAATTTTTTTACTTTTTTTTATTTAATAGAAATATAATTTATAATATATTTATTTTATTTAAATTTTAAATTCTTTTATATATTTTCTATACTATTTTAAATATATTACCAATATATACTACAAAAAAGTATAAAATAATAATAAAAAGAATAATAATAAAATAAAGTAATAAAAAAAAAAAAAAGTAATAAAATAAAATAAAATAAATAAATAAATAAATAAATAAATAATAAAATAAATGACATAATAATAATAAACGATTACATAATTTTTTTTTATTTTTTATTATTATTATAATTAATATAAAAAAAGAATAAAAACTTAAATTATTATTATTTTATTTTATATTATTTTAGTTGTACTTTCTTATTTATTATTTTATTATTATTTATTATTATTATATTTTATTATTATATTTTATTATTATATTATTATATTTGAATATTTATTATTTTTTTTAAAAAAAAAAAATTGATTTTTTAACTTATATCTATACTTACCTATTTTATATTAATGAATTAACCATTTTAATCATAAATTATAGAACATAATGAATACAAATATATTTCTAGAATCATATATTTCTATTCTTATTATATATTAATAATATAATAATATTATTGAATATTATATATTATTTTTTATATTTTGTTTAGGATATATATAATTTATATTATTCATTATATAATAATAATAAATTGATTATCTATTGAACTAATTTAATTCCTATAAAAATGTATATAATTTATAATATATTATAATTAATTAAAAATAAATAAATATAAAAAAGAAAGTTTAACTATAAATTGTATGGTATAAATAAAAGACATTAACATATATTACAATTTATTAAGCTATTAATATAACTAATATATATAATAAATTGAAATTAAAATTCTTTATATATAATAATATAATAAATAAATAAATAAAAGATTCTACTATTATTTTTTTTTAATATATAATTTTATTCTATGGGTTAATATATTAAATAAATTATCTATTAATCTTAATTTTAATATAAAAATATAATTACTATAAAAGTTTTCTTTTTTTTATTATTATTATTAAATTATTATAGTATCAAATAAATTGATTTCACTCAATTAGTAATATAAAAATTTATATTTATAAAATTTTTACTAAAAATTAATAATCTTATAGATAAAATTATCTAAGGAAAATAAAGCAAAAAAAATTTAATTTTTAAATACGGGCTGTTAGTTCAGTTGGATAGAACGCTTGACTACGGATCAAGAGGTCGCAGGTTCAAGTCCTGCATAGCTCGTTTTGATTTCGTGGTGTAGTCGGTTATCACGTCTGTCTAACACACAGACGGTCCCCGGTTCGAATCCGGGCGAAATCATTTTTACGTTTTTTATTTAATTTTTTCATTATTTTCTATTTGCTTTATTCATTTCCCATTTCAATCTTCAATTCATATATATTGATTAGTAGTAATATTAAAATTGCAACATATTAACTAAAATATTAACAATTTTTAAAAAAAAAATAAGAAAAAAGAATGCCAAGAGTGAGGTTCGAACTCACGCCTCTTTCGAGACCGCATCTTAAGTGCGGCGCCTTAGACCGACTCGGCCATCTTGGCTAAACATTGAAAAGTTATATAATTTTAAAAATTTTTAAGGTTTAAGTTACTTCAAGATTAGATATCACTTATTTTAAACGCCTTTAAATAGTTATTTCATATGCTAAAAAATATAAAATTGATTATAAAAATATTATCATTATTATTATTTTCAATAATTCAATAACATTATTAAATAATATTGACCTCATAAACAACATATATCAAATCTTATTTTTTGATTCTTTTCCATTTATTAATCCCATATACTTATTATAATATATATTAATATATAATGAATAATATAAATAAGCAATGATATAAATTTTGCTATTTTAAAGTATACATGTTAAAGATTTCATTATTTTTAATTTTAAATTATATATATGTATAATAAATTAATTGTATCGTTAGGTAATTAAAATTCTTTATTATTTGTTTATGTTTATTATTTTTTTTACAAATAATAAAAAAAATAATTAATATAAATAAAAATTAAAAATAGTCAATAATATATATTAACAATAAAATAAATTCAAATAATTTATTGATATATTATTATATATAATAATATATATACTATTTATGCTTTTATCAATTATATTACTACTACTACTATTATTATTATTAGTAGTAGTAGTAGTAGTAGTAATAGTAATAGTAATAGTACTGTTGTTGTTATCATTATTATTATTATTATGATTATTAGTCATTATTATTAACTATTACTACTTTTATTATTATTCAATTTATACATTTAAAACAGGAATATCTTTATGCAGATTTTGATATATAATATTGTATAAAAGAAAATCTAGACAAATTTCTTGAATTAAATTTTAACTTGAAATAACTACTTTTTTCCATGATTCATTAACAAAACTAATATTAAATATATGACATTAAAACTGTATATTTTCATATTATGGATATGTCTTTCTTTACAACTGAATTTGAAAAAAAACAACCAAGCATTGATGGTTTAGTGGTATAATTACCGCCTGCCACGCGGTAGACCCGGGTTCGATTCCCGGTCAATGCATGTTGCCTTCATGGCTCAGTCGGCAGAGCATCCCCCTAGTAAGGGGAAGGTCATCGGTTCGATTCCGATTGAAGGCACTTTTTTTGCTTTTTTTCTTCCTTTAGTTCATTTATACATATATAAATGCATTCCTTTTATATTTATAATATATATCTGCATTCTCTTTTCATTTTTTATTTTATTTTCTCTTTTTATAAAAAGTCATTAGTATAAATAACTATTTATTTACACTACATAATATTTAATATTTATCAATTACATATGATAGTCACATATTTAATGATTTTATAAGATTTGATTACTTAAAACTATAATTTATAAATCAAACACTAATGAAATTAGCCATATACTAATACTAATTTTATTTATATTATTAATATTTATATTTACATAATAATAGATATTTGTATTTTTATATTAATAAAAAAAATTTTTAAACGATTTAATAATTTTTAGTTTCAAAATCATTTAATATTGTTTTTGAGGGACTTGTTAGTAATTTAAAATTAACGTAATGTGAAATAAGGCTCATTGGTCTAGTAGTATGATTCTCGCTTTGGGTGCGAGAGGTCCCGGGTTCAATTCCCGGATGAGCCCCTTCTTTTTTTTTTTTTTTTTTTAGTATTCTTAATTTTTAAATACTACCTTCATTTCATTCCTTTTTAACTAAATAAAGATCTATTTACATATAACACATATAATTTTATTATAATTAAATCATTTCAACTTTAACTATATAAATACTCACTTAATAGACAATCAAATATTATATTTAAAATCATAAAATAACAGTATTATATTTATTTATTGTATTTTATTTTATTTATGATTTATTTATTTATCATTTGTTTATTTACGCATTTATTATTAATAGCTAATAATCTTTTTACTTCAATTTATTAAAAAAACTAAAATTATTATTACACTACTTTTTTTTCATATGATTGATTTAATTATAATTATTAAATATTAAAATTTAATATATAAAAAATAATATAAAAAAAATTATTTAATAATAATACCTACAAAAATAGTGTATTTATTATCAAACATTAGATTCGGTTCTATAGTGTAGCGGTTAGCACATTGGACTTTGAATCCAATAACTCGAGTTCAAATCTCGATAGGACCTTTTTTTTTTAAAAAAAAAAATTATAAATCCTCTTTTTAAATATAAATAAATTGTTGTTTACATTATAAAAACTTTTTTTTCTCAGTACTACTAATAAATTTTTCTATACTTATATAAATATACAACAATATTATTTCTAATTAATATATATTTATAAAATTAAATAATTTTAATTTTATAAAATAATAATTATATACAAAATCAAAAAAGAAAATAAAAGGTGATCCTCCCAGGCGGGGAATTGAACCCCGGTCTCCCGCGTGACAGGCGGGGATACTCACCACTATACTACCTGGGATGTCTTATTTTATTCTTACAATCTATCCTGTCATATCCTCTAATTTTACGAATTTATTTATGAATACTTTTAATTTCCATTTTGCAACATTAAACTGACCTTTAATTTGTATTTAAATAAAATATTATAATTATTAAAATATATGTATATATCTAACTAATAAAAACATTATATATTATATATACTAATTTATAAATAATTAAAATTAATGCTGTAAATTTACATTTATATATAAATTTGATATACATATTCATATAATTCATATGATCTTCATATATTTTATATAAAACTAATACTCAAAATCAATATTACAAATAAATATGATTAAATATATTATTATTTTATCTCTTCATTTATTTCCTATATATTACTGCTTTGTTTCTATACTTATTTATTAATTATCTACAATGAATTAGAAAATAGGTTTGTTGTTTTAAATATGATAACCTTTTTATACGTATAAATAATTTATATCTTTTTATTTTTACATTTTTAAATAACTTCCATTAGTTTAACTTATTCCTTTGTTTATTTTTTAGCTTATTGAGTTCCATGATTTCTCTTAATACATATAAATCAATTATAATCATATTTGAAATAATTGATAATAAATTAGTGGAAAATCTTAAAATCAACATTTAACACTATAAACATTAATTTATATATAATAATATATATGTAAATAAATCTTATTTTCTTGTTGTTTATTTTTATTTGCTATTTATTAATCATTATTTATTTATATACCTTTTTCTTGATTTTATGAGCATAAATATTATTTTTTATATAATATTGGGTTTTTCTCTTAAGTTATTTCGTTTTTTTTTTTTTTTTTCTATGCTTCATTTTACAGTTTAATATACTATAAATGATTACTTAGTATTATATATAATGATACATATTTATATATATAACATATATAATATATAATATATATAATTTTTTAATAATTCCCAAACCCTATTTAGCCTATAATTTAAGCAGGCTCTGTTAGCTCAGTCGGTTAGAGCGTGGTGCTAATAACGCCAAGGTCGCAGGTTCGACCCCTGCACAGAGCAAAGATGCCCGGCTAGCTCAATCGGTAGAGCGTGAGACTCTTAATCTCAAGGTTGTGGGTTCGACCCCCACGTTGGGCGCTTTTTTTATTTCTTTTAGTGGTATGTAAGTAGTTACTTTATGAAATAAAATAAAAAAGTAATACAATTCAAAAAATAACAGCAATATGTAGCAAAGAAGTGAAACAAAATAAAATAAAATAAAACAAAATAAATTATGACATTATTTAATTATTTTAATTACTTTAATTATTTTATTATTTTATTATATTATTTCAACCTCTATGAATCATCTAATTAAATATAAAGGTAAAGTATTATAATATAATTACAATGTGTAATTAAATTAGCATTACGAAATTAATCAAAAAATAAACATTACATATTATTATTAATATGATTTGATTTAATTAGTTACTATTAATTAATTATTAACGTGGTAAGTAAATTGATTCTTTATACTTTTCTTTTTTTTTATACAATTATTTTTTTATTATTCTTCAAAATATTTTTTTAATAGGATAAGTTGAGATTTAAAAGCAATAATATACTATTCAAATAAATTTTTAATTTAAGATTTAAAATTATTCAGGTAAGTATATCAAGAAAAAAAATTTAAAACAGGGAAAGACGAGGCTAGAAAGTGTAGCCCTGTTAGCTCAGTTGGTAGAGCGTGCGGCTTTTAACCGCAAGGTCGGGGGTTCGAGCCCCCCATAGGGCGTAGCTCTTATGGCGCAATTGGCTAGCGCGTTCGGCTGTTAACCGAGAGGTTGGTGGTTCAAGCCCACCTAGGAGCGTTCCTTTTTAGTTTTCTTATTTTTTAAATAGATTATTTTTAATAACAAGCATATCTCTTATATATAAAACATCAATGACAATATATTATTACATATTATATAAAACTATAGAAAAAGAAAGGAAAACAAACTAATAATTCTGATTTACATTATATTCAAAATAAGTAATATGGAAAAATTATAGAGTAATAAATAAATGATAAAAATATTATAATATTTATATTAATTTTATTATTAACTAACAATTCCAAAAAAAAAAAAAAACTGTAAATTGATTATAAACACAAGGATAAAATATCTATATATAACATTCAAAAAACATTTAATAAACAATTAATAATGTAAATAAAAAAAGATTAAAATGGAGAATCCGGGCGTCGATCCCGGTGCCTCTCGCATGCTAAGCGAGCGCTCTACCATTTGAGCTAATTCCCCTTTTACAGTAATTTTTAAATATTGTCTTTATTTGTGCTAACTAAATATTTTTAAAGTAATTTTAATTAATACGTTGAATAATTAATTTTTAATTACAATTTATAAGAATCAAATAACATTTATAAAACTTATTGATAATTAACAAATCACTTTCAAAAATAAAATAATAAAGAAAAGAATGTAATATATCTAATCATTTTTTTATAAAAAAAATTAAAATAAAAAAAAAATAATTATTTTATCTCTCAAAATTATTAATATTCAATATCTAATTAATTCTTTTTACTATATTAACCAATAAATAAATACTTGAAATGAATTTATATACATAAATATCAAATTAAAAGCAAAATTATATTTAATAAATAATAAAATAATTAATATTATCAATATACTTTCCTATAAATATGGTAGTATCATGTTGTTTTTATAATATTTTCAATATATAATATATTATATATTATATATATGTTAATAAAAAAACCAATAATGATAATAATAGTAATAGCTATAATAATTAATATTAATGTTGATATTAATTATATAATAATAATGATAATAGTGGTAAAAGTAATAGTAATAGTAATAGTAATAATAGTAATAATAATAGTAATAGTAATGATGATGATGATGATATACACAATAGTAATGGAAATAATGATAATAGAAATAATAATAATAAATAATAAAGAG